>VUJU01000121.1:0-171987 GCA_009835225.1 Aphis craccivora | reverse complement strand
CTATAAAAATAAATACGAAATAAAGTCTTTTTTCTAATAATATCTTATATTATTCTACGAATTAAATTAATTAAATCATAAAACCGTTATTATACTAAAATATTTTATGGAAAACACGAAAATTCAAAATTAACTTAATTGGGAATTTAAAAATTATTCTAGTTNNNTTTAAGTTAATGTAGATACTAATGAGTTAAGTTAAAGTTAAGTTAATTAAAACAGCGAACCAGTAAGTTAAGTTAATAAGTTAAAATTAACTTAACTCTTAACTTAACTTTTAACTTATTAACTCGTTAATGCCCAGCCTTGCAAATTTTAATTTCAAAAAAATAATATTTTTTGATTAATAATTTTTATACTCGGTTTTTTTTTTATGTTCTGTAAGAATAATAAAGCCATTAATTTATTATTAATTGATTATTAAACTCATACATTTTATCTCTATTTTCATATCTTATTAGTTAGGTATTATTCACCAATACTTAAGTTTTAGCTATAAACTATTTTTTTGTGTTTACTCTATAGTAAGTAACTTTATAGTCATAATTGCAGGTAAAAAAAAACTTATGTGAATATTGTTATAAATAATTATAATAAAACCCCTTTAAATTCTTCATTATTAAAAAAATTATAGGTAATTCTGAATTATAAATTTCAGTTTGAAATAGTTAAATTTAACAAACGATTCATAATATTAAAATAATTAAAACTTCACAAATACTTATCGCTATTTTAAATATTATAATATAATAATATAAAATAACATTTAAAAGAAGATTATAATTATTAATTTTACCTTGATATCTTTTGAAGTGCAATTATTATTAAGTAAAAAATATTTTAATTAAAAGTAGGTAAAAAAATCTTCTAAGCGAGTAAAATACTAAAATGCAATAATAAGTTTAATGATCTATGGCGTGCTCTAATTGTTTTATTCTATTTTATTTATTTTTTTTTTTTTTTTAAAAACATTACAATAATGGTGTTACATACAAAGGAATACATTTAAATAAATATATAAATAAATGCTCAAACAAATGAATTTTTTTCCATTGGCTGTTTAATAGTAAATCATTCCAGGTAATAGAAGATATCTAACCAATTTACATGAAAATACATTTAAATATGTATAATATTATGAAGTATTTTTATAGTTATACTTGAAGCTATAGCTGTTGTATTTGTGCATAATTGTGTAAGATACAATGATGAAGATAACGATTGGTAAAGAAAAAAACACTTAAATCAAATAGTTAGCAATTGGTTAGATTGTACACTACAGTAGGTACAGTACTCACAAAAGATTGATACATGCATTTCTGAATATGCTTGGTACTCAACCCCCGTTTTAAATTTAATTATCAATTTATTTAAATTCTGATTTTTTGGATTTTTAAGCTGACTTAATGAAATTATAAAATAAATATTATTAAATCTTAGGAACTCGGGAACTCTGTGAGAATACCAACTTATTTATTTATTATTTTTTTTAATGAGTCACTACCTTTCCCTGTAAATTGTAAATTAGATCATTTTTCTGAACATTTTGAAAATCAGGTATATAAAGCATTGTTGACACAATAGATTGTCATAATATACTGTATCAATATCAATTAGTGTATATGTAAATAGAATGTTATCATTTATCAATACGCAATGTAGTGTATTAGCTCGCAATCATTTCATTCGATTTGCAAAATAAGAGATAGTCATAAAGTGTAGTGTATAACTTTTTAAATAGAATATTTTTAAACAGATATTTGTATTAATTTAAAGGTGAATTATTAAAAATCAATCGAAAGATAAATATACAAGTTTTCAATTTTAATACATCATAAAATTAATAGTTCCCTCATAGTTTAATTAGATTAATATACAATAAATTTATTATGTAAGAATATAAACCTTCTGCACAAACTAGTGAAACTGTACCTACCAACATTTTTCTATAATAATATATGCTCATCATTAAAAATCGTTCTTTTCAAGTAAGAATAGACAATAATAAATCCTAAATACACCCAATAAAAGCTGGAGTTCCACAAGAATCATTCCTTAAACTACACTACTCATGACTCCAAAAAACTATAAAAAATGTAAATTAGCAATGTACGCGGATGAATAGATGGTACTACTATAATAACATAGAATAAAAATGTTGAAAGCTCAGTTATAGACTTATAAAACTCACTAGATTAAACATCAGAATGGTTTACAAAATGGAAGATTAAGCCTCAATAACAGCGAAACAAAAATTCTCACACTAAGACGATTTTTAATACCAACCAAAGTAAAAATGAATAATAACCATAATATGGAATAATATAACTCATAAGGACTATAGGCTGCAATTAAATATCTTAGATTTGCTAGACAAAAATCTAATTTTGAAAATACATATTTAACATATTAAAAATAATCAAGTAAACCAAACTTGCATTTAGATAGAAATATAACATCACCTAATAATCATAGCTTAACACATAATTTCATATGCTCACTTTTAATTTATATGTTAATAATAATATGACCACTAATAATAACATCATGCTATGTATGAGTATAGCGCACGTATACTCTGTATACCGTATTTCAAAAAAAAATTAAGAAAACTTCAGATAATACAAAATATATTATTCAAAATAACTTTTAAGTTACCTTAGTTCATACGTAACAAACAGTTGCAAAACAACACTCGAATGTTTTATTTGGATAAATGGATCTAAGGTCAATTTAAAATTAACTTACAACTAAATTTAATTGAGGAAATCTTCACTATGAAAACGGAAAAAAAACAAAAATCCGCAGACTGAAACTACGTTTTACATTAGATGTTTTTTTACCTGTACTGTCCACATCAGGAATTCAGAATCATCATCTGAATCTAAATTATTATATAATATATTTATTATACATTTTAAATTTTAACCTAACCTATTATTCCCATTGTTCTCTATTATTATTTTTATTTTAAAGAGTATCATTTCAATGTAAATGAAAAGACAAAAAATAATGAAAATAAAAAATAAAACAAGTAACTTGTTTTTGTTAAAATCATTTAAAAAACAAAAACATATTGAAACAATTAAAACTTAATAAATATAAAGAAAAAAAAATATATCCTATTTCACAAATCAGAAACGTCCGGAAAGTTTTCTTGGAAATAATCTTTGAAAAATGACCAATATATTTCAGTATACTCCCCATGAGTTGGTAATTGATATTGTAAACAAGTAGATTTATGGAAAATAAGCAAAGTAGAATTATAAGAAATAAACAGTAGATATATAGCATCTTGAATACAATAATAATAAAATAAAATGTAAGCTGTGAAATTTACAGAGAAAACACGTTAGCAAATAATAATATGACAGACATCAACAGGAAAAACCTGAGAGTAGGTATATCAGTCGATCACGCACAATTTAAAACAGTTCACTATTTAGTGTTTACAGACAGCAAAAACCAACAAAATAGAATCACGTTAGACAAAACAAAAATTGTAGGTAGGATTTTAGTATGTCTCTAAAAAATAAACGACATTATATTTTTTAGCAAGTTCTTAATAAAAAACTTATTTTGTATATAGGTATATATATATATTTTTAATGCAGATGTTTGTTCTCGTAACTCTGTAACAAATATCTTGGTTAAGTTATGGTATGATAAAATATAATTGTTCAAAAGTTGTTATAGTTATACCGTATAATATATTAAAAAAAAAAAAAAAAAAAAAAAAAAAAACGATTTATGAAAACTAAATTATTTTCAGTGACTAAAACATGTTAAAAATTCACCAAGTGCCGCGGGAATTAAAATTAGACAATTATGTTTATATTCCATCTACTTGAATTATGATACTACATTATATTATTAAAGTCTACAAAAATTTGGCATGATAAGCTCTATTTAAGTTGACTGATTAAAGTTTACTATGGATAAAATGTATAAAGTTCATCGTATATATTTTATGTTGAAAAGTGCACATTATAAGTTGTAACTTTTTGAAACTAAATAATAGGTAGGTATTTTGTTTAAGGATTGATAAAGTAATTAATAAAAAAAAATTAAGAATCATAAAATAAATGAATATTTTAAAATAATATATATTTAGCTGCATAATAAAATAACAAATATGTAATACCTACTATGAATACAATGCATTTTAAATTCAACTTTTTTGTTTTTTATTATTAATAAACTATTCCTTAGTTTAAGAAGTAAAGTTGTTGATTTAAAGTAATCGATTATATTAGTCTTTTTTTTCAGTGAGATTATTGAACTTTTGTTTGAATCCATACCGTTATATAAAATATTTATTTACACTTCCCAGTAGCCAATCTGACGTCATTGTCACTTAACACAGATAAATTTAAACGACTAGCTCTACTAGTCAATAAGTAGAAAAACTGGTTTTATAATTAATACCTAATTCATTTATACTTTATATAATAGACATAATTACAAATACTGAAAAAATAGTTTAATAATATTATTTGCTTAATATCTATGATTATTCTGTAGAATAATATAAACTATACGAGTATTAAAGACTTCTATTATAATAAATTATAACTTATAATTTATAAGTTATTCTACTATCATTAATTTACTATTACCTACTCATTGAATAAAAAATAGTATTCTTTATTAATGTATATGTAGTTATTTTATGCATTTACCATAAAATAGATAGTATATATTGTGGAACATAGTTTATTAAATATTATTGCATAGTTTAGTTCATTGAATTTATTTAAGAAAACTATTTAAAAAAAAAATAGTAAGTTAAAATTATAAACAAGGATCATGTAGGTTTTATGAGATGGCTATCGAAGTACATATTAAAATTTTGTTTGAACTATAATTAATATACTCGCCAATGTAAGTTTTTTCTTTTACAAACTTAAGTATTAATAAATAATAGTAAAAATAAGGGTTTAAAGGAGATTAGTATAAATTAAGTTTAAGTCTATTCAAACATTCATTGTCAGTGGCAAAAGGATTACTATCTACAAATTATTTTTAGTCTCAAGAAAGTTAATAAGTTTATATATATATAGTGAATTATATACACATAGATTTGTTTAAAAAATCCAACTCAAGGTAAATACCGTATATTAGTTTTTGTCGTCTTTAAAACCATACTATTTATATGCGTTTGGAACGTTTAAGCATAAGGTACGATTTTCTTTTGTAAAACTATTATATTCTTCTACTAATTAGTATAAACTAATAAATAATATTTATGAGTACCCAAGTATAAATAATTATGATTTATTAAATTGTAATACTTGTATAAAATGCATTGTTTACTTTGCATTTTAACTTTTAAATAATTTAATAAATATTTTTATCACTGGAAAGTCTTTCTATCTTCATCTAAATTCTACATCATTTACACGAACAATTCAAAAACGATCTTATCATTATTAGCTGATTGTAAATATTATTAAATTAAGCAAAAATAAACATTAATAAAAACGAATATTAATGATTTTTAATATTGTATAAGAAATAAATGTAAACATCATATCATTTGTAGAAAACTATATTAGTAGTATAAATAATAATAATTGTCAATTAAAAAAATAAAAAAAAAAATATCTTATTTTATGTTGGGTATATAATATATACATTATGTAAAAGATTGTCAGGTGTTAATAACCACGCATTATTAGACTGACTTAGTTGATTATTTTGGAAATAAAATTTTATAACTTTTTCTTCGATTGACCTTCATATTCTTGATTTATAGTTTATACATTTACACTACAATTCGAACACATTAAAAATATTTTATATACCCATGTATAATATATTAACCCACTATTATAAATGTGTGGGATTATTCAGACATATGATAATATTACCTCTTGATATTTACACCTACTCTATAGGTTTGTTAAAAATGTCTACTTCACATGATAGAAAAAGTTTTTTTTATCAAGATTTAGTAGGCGATCGTGTAGGATTGTGGAAAAGATAATTACATTAAAACTCTACTATCAGTGACAATTTAAATGCTTACAAAATACACATTTTTAATTGAATCTAAAAACTAATCATTTCAAATTCTATTTATACTTGAGTACCTATAAGGTCTAAGAATGAAAAATATTTTTTATTTAATATGTTTAAATCAAGAAATTATGTCAAAATGTATTATTCATTTTATAGAAAGCAGTACAAAATATAGGTACAGACAAACAAATTAATTGAACTGCACTTCAAATATTATTTGAAATGTTATATAAAATAATGTTGGAGGTAGATTATAGTGTACGATACATAATATTATAGTACATTAATATTACATAAATTTATATATTTATTTAATTTCTACATTTGTTGGGAATTAAACAAAATAGGTACAATCATTGGCATTAGTACTTAGTTAGGTATAATAAGTAAATTGATATTATTATAAATAATACAATTTTCGCATAGTTAAGTACAAATACAATTTCGGATTTCCGTTGAAAAAAAATGTTGGGTGCTGCGAACAAAATTGTTCTGTATGCGCTGCGTACGGAGTTAATATATTTTGTGATAGTCACTGAAATGAAGTTTTACATCCCGATTCCCGAGTGATTATTAAAATGCTAATAACAGTACACAAATGATATAATTTATAAAAAATAAACCATGGTAAAATGACTTAATGAAGTTAGCAATTGGATGCTACAAAAATCGATGAAACGTTGGTTTTTTTTTCGAAATATATAAATATGTATATAAACGCATTTTAGAGACCGTAGGAACGTGTGCTGATATTTCTGTTTGAGACTTGGTAAATTTATGGATGGTTGGATGTAGTAGGTCGTGTTTTTGTTTTATTGAAGCGCAAAAAAAAAATTGCGGCTAATTTGAAAATGCAAATGACAGGCGGTGCGCCCACCCAAGTTTATAATTATGCCCATTGCACGTACGCATAATAACTAGAAACAGTTTCGGTTATTAGTTTATTAAATATATGAATTTATTATAAGTATTATAGGATATAGGAATAATATTTAATAATAGATCATAGAATTGAGATACTTTACGAATAGGAATCATCATGCAATGGGTTTCTACAATAACCACGTTTTAAACAAACAATAACACAAGGAATAATAGTAACGTGGGGTTGGTTACATAAAAGGATAAATGTAAAAACAGTATACCTACTTTGAAGAATACATAAATTATGAATCGATTAAAATTGTAAATATAACGACTTAACAAAACTCGTTAAAAATATATTTTTAATGGGTTGAGATAATATTTCCTTTAAATATGTTGGCAAGTTTCAAACTCTTTATAATTTAACGTCCATAGATATATATAATATTATATAGGTAATAACCGATAATTGAATTTAACTACATACGAAGTAAACATTAACCAATTTGATTCATCAAAATACAATTTAAAACTAAATTGTATTTAACTATAATATATTATGCAAGAATAGTGTATCACACAGGTTGTATTATTAATAATACTGGTATTTCATATTTGTATACTGCAGTTTACAGCTGTATCGCATTAAAATCATTAAATAATATTCATAATAAATCATATTATTAATTTATACCTAAATATATTTGTAATTAAGTTGTAGACTAAATACCGATATTTTCTACTGAGGTACAATATATAAGTCTTGAAAATATATTCTGACAAACTCATTGACGAGTACATAAACGAATAAATTTAAGTCACTAAAAAATATAAATTAAGAGCAAACCGTGATGAAATAAACAATCCACAGAATAAACAGTGGTGAACTTACACGTGAGTATAACATCATATTATCATCACTATCATTTAGAAACCGAATCATCACTAATTGGTTGGAGTTTTCGATGAATTGAGTCACTACAGGACGACATTTAAGGTTGTCAAAAATGATTATTACTGAAATTCATATTTATATAGTTACTTACAGAAATTATATAAATTATAGTAAAGTGCGTATATAACTTAGTTTGTTCTCACCCAGTATGTTTTCACCCCCTTTTTCGCATGCGCACAACAATAAACAATAAATGTCAGCAACGCGCGCACCACATGGCAGCGGGTCATGTTTGGCCAAATTCCTCTTATTATAGACACACTAAAATCAGACGTTTATTCAACCGATTTTTGGGGCTGAGCCCGAGCTACTGTCGTTGTTCGGACCAATAGCATAGTCTCTTTTAATTGCTAATAACTTATCGCCACCCTCTGCATAAGGGACAAGTAGTCAGTCGTAAGATTTAACGACATGAAAGAGTCACGTGTTCGAGAATTTTACACATTGTTGTTTTGAAGAATTTTCTAATTTTTTTTTTTTCAATTATTAGTACATCTTTATGTTAATAGTTAAACAAAATATTTATTTATGTTTGTAAATAAATAGAAAACCCAACAAAATAAATCACATAATACAATGTTCCATTTTCTATACGAATTTTAAAAGCAATTAGAATATATAATATGCATAGATATTTATGTATATATATATATATATATATATATATATAAGTAATGCGGATTTAAATAACAATAAAAAATGTTAATTTAAAAGAAAACAAAAATACACAAGTTAAGTACCTATTAAAACCTAAAATTATAATTACATAAAGCTGTAAAAAAAAACAAAATTTTGTTGTGTAAAGAATGTATGAAACAGTTGGTATAATTATAATTGATTTGAAGCTATGTCTAAAAAACGGTAATAGATAATATTTTAGTTAGCTTTCATTAGTTAATTGTTGTTAACCTGATCTACAAAATTTAAAATTTCATTTAAATAGCTAATTTTTTTATTGAATTAATAGTCAATGGGTACATTTAAATTATATATACTTTTATAAAAAAGCAGTTTTTTTTCATAATGATGATGAACTATCTAAGTAAATTATAATCTATACAATATAACTCATTTGATAGATTTTATAATTTGGAAAATGTTTACTTGCTGTATTACGGGTTAAATTAAAAAGTATGCATAAATTTTTAGAAAAAAAAAATACAGAATAGAGGATTTTTGGGCTATAAATGTGGAAACCAATCCAGTGAATAAATTGATGGTATATCACAGGGATGGCCAACTTTTATGTATTATATCAAAAGCGCATTTGTATATATATATTTGTAGAAATGAGAATAAATATAATATGTTTGAATTTAACTTTTGTTATGAATGTGTCCCCTAAGCGAAATCGTTCACCGTAAAATAATAAATATATAGGAATATGAATAAATGATTATTTACTTTTACCAACTTACATCGGACAAAAGAAAAATAAACTAAGAAAATCTGACAATACATATCGTTGTACTTATTTTAAATTAGTAAGAATGAGTTCGTCTGTTGTAATAATTATATAAAATAACATACCTAATATAATAATAAAACATAAATGTACATCATTTCATGTATTAATTGATAATACATCATTGGAGTTAAATCTAATAATAATTAATCGAAGTTATTATTTAGAATTCAAACAAAAAACTGAATTTGAAAGCTCTACCTTTATTCTTATTATTTAATTAAGTATATACAATGTGAATAAAATAATAAAATATTTAAATCAATAATTATTGTCAATGTACACCAAATTTATTGCTTCACAGTTTTTACATAGGTATACTAGAAATTTAATGAAAATAACATTAATTCTATGAAAACATATGAACATTTTACAGTATATTTTATCTTATGCAGTACAAAATTTCAATAAAGGAAACGCAATTATACCTCATACTGCACACTTTGGGAAGACTAACATCTGGTTTTATTTTCTAGCAGTATAAGGTTTAAAATTAGACATAACAGCACACCCTCGTTTAAATCTTTTGATAAAGATATTTTATAGATTTGAAATATTAGGACAAAAAATTATATAATACCTACATATACCTATCAATACATTACCATTATCAATATTCGTTAAATGTTGATTTTCATTTTAGTAATAGTTATTATACATTAAACATGTTCAATTATTAAATTAAAATTGTCAGGAAATGTCACGGATTGTGTTTTTCTTCGAAGTTATATTTAACCATTTTTGTTAATCCAAAATACAGCTTAGATACGCCAATTGAATGCTATACTCAGTACACTTTATTAAAATATAATACCAGACAAAAATATAAATTAATATGTAACTGTATAATACATCGTAATTCACAAATAAAAAATAACTTAATAGTATTTATGTATTATAATGTACAAATATTATTTTTTAGATATTATTATTATATTAATACTATAATTTCAATTATTTCCGTTTGACAGTAAACACTAAACACGTTTAAAAGATTATAAGCAATATATGTATTTATTTTCCAAATTCACAGTTGGTCGTTGGTGTACCTATATGACCGAAATCCCAAAGGATTTTGCAACGAAAACCAAAGTTACAAACTTCCCAGGAGCTGTGCGTGCGTGCGTGCATATTATGATCTAAGCATATAAAATTAGTAGACCCCACGTGCTCCGGACGGCATCAATCACCGTGGTGGACCTTTATATATACTGTTCTAGTGTTCAATTTGTATTTTCTTTTAAGTCTAATTTATTTATTAAGTTATTAAATTATTAGTTCATTCCCCTCTGAGTATCACTAGAAAGTCTAGCGAACAATTCTAAAATAGAACGTTATAAGAAACCATATAAAAAAACACGAACATATAAATTATTGATTTAACTATATATCATGAAAAATATATTTATAAATTAAAAATCACAATTAAATATTATTGTTAATTAAATTTTAATACTAACGTAAAATATTTAAATATGGACCTAATTTTAACACAAATAATATTTATAGTAAGGTATGATTTTTAAATACAAATTAGAAAAATTTAACTTGTATAAACAAAAAAAAATTGCCCATAAATGAAACATATTAACACATTTTTAAAGAAAAATAAATAAATGTTTTTACTATAACAACAAAAATAAACCGTATAAAATAATTATTTAATAGACTTCGATAAAATTATACAATATGGGAAGTATATAATACATATATATCAAATACAATATGTATTGAAACATTTTTGTGAATATCGATTATTTTCTTTTAGATAATATGAAACAGATAAAAAAATATTTTAGAGACAGAAGTGATTGTTATTAAGGTATTAATCGTATTTAAACTAATACTAATTTTGATGTTGATTGAAAGAATAAGTTAAAAAGTTATGAACATATATTTATTTTTTTAATTTACACAACAAAAACGACGAGTTGTTTTACAAAATGAGATCGCATAACTGCAATGATCATAAATAACATGTTAAAATGTATATTTGAATACAACAATTCCCCCTGCTTCAACAATAACGTAGGGTAATACTAACAAAAGGCAAATTGGGATATTTGGACAGTATCCAAAATTGATACATATATCAGTTATTCAAATTATTTACAATGATGGACTGTGACGGACGTGTTAACTGTGATGAATCAACCAAAATGTTTTAATCAAATATATAGACAAATTGACAATCTTACTTAAATCCATTGATACATTTAAACTACGAGAAAAAGTTTGTAATGACAATTAAATTCTTTAAATTCGTGTTATTTTTTATATTATTATGATTTCTTGATTTACCATAGTTTTATTAATAAATTGAATTAACTTATATAATTAATTTATCATACCTAAATAACCTAAAGGTTTACCCAACGTTTTAAAATTAAATTTACTTACAATCAATTAAACTAAAGATCTAGAAAGGTGAACTCTTATTTTATACATCACTGATGTCCACATCACAGTTTTATTTATTTAATTATGTATACTGCTAACGCTAAAGTATAGAGAAAAGAACTCATCACTGAACGTATGCATAGTAAGATATGAATCTAATGTTTGAAGAATTTTTTTATTGAATTCTATGAGGCTTTCCGATGATTTATTATTAATCAAGCCATAAGATTATCATCATATAGTATTAGTTAATTACTGTCGTAATTAAACCCACGCCCTAGAGTTTTATCGCATCTCCTATCGTAGGAGAAGCTGTATTTAAACATGCCTGTATACTGTGTTACAGTCACCTAAATACTCATTTCAAAATAACATAGTAGATATCACAAACGAGCAAAATTCAGCGTCTTGTTATCTACAAACTCCGTTGCAATAACGGTTAATTTAACATATAGAGTAAGAGGTTGGGGTAGAATTTTATTCTAATTATCGGTATTACACATAATATTAAATACTTCAGAACGAGGGAATACATTCACTATGTTTATTTATACACAGTCTTAAAGTTATAATGTTAATCGTTTTTCGCATTGAAGACTTTTTAATTAAATTCCACATGATATTTTTGAATCAACATGAACAATTAAGTAATACACAAGTAACCATAGTAAACATAATAATTATATTAAATACCATCCTATATTGTTATAGAAATAGTAAAAGTCGGACATTATTCCAATTAAAAGGATTGTCATAAGAGAAATTATAATGCATTATTTTTCGTAACCATTTTAAATGATCAGATCAGATAGAAAAATCAAATAAATTTGAACTCTATTTAACATCATAATATTGTATACGATAATAACGAACAAAATTCGATAATGTTATTAACTGAAAATATTTCACATTGTAATTATTTAAAAATAAAATATAATTTTAACTTTACAAAAGTTAATTATTTCAGTATAATATATGAGACTACCTATATGAACTTTTTATAAATACGATATAATCTAAAGAGTAATTTAAAAATAAAATGTATTTACATATTATTTCATGAAAAGCAAAAATAAAATTTTTTCATATATATATATAATATACATTTATAAAAGAAAGCAACGGAGAAAAGGTAAATTCAAAAAATAATATCCGATTTGAAGAATTATAACGGGAATATGGTGGCGGTCGAAGGGTTAGGGGAAAAGAACAAATCCCGTTCTCGGCAGGAAGCCAATTACTGAGTTGGTCCATTTCAGGAAAGGGTGGGGGTCAAAAACTAATCTGCTCAAGTTTTAATTTCTATATTTCAACACCAAAGTCATATGATTATGTAAATAAAAATACTACGAGCGAATTAATAGTTTTTTACTCACTAAAAGAGACATTTCTTGATTAATATTGGACCATTTAAAATTTTTATATATAGGCTCAATAAAATATATCTCATCATAAAATGTACTTATTGTATTTATATTATGATAACGTACTAAAAATGTCATGTTAATGTATAGTTAAGTATTTAAACTAAAATAAAAACTTAACTATTTCACTAAATTATTAAAAATTATACCTATTTAATAAACAAATAATTGATTGTCTAATGTCTTTAGATTTTTTCGAAGAGATTCTTCTAATAGATGAAAAATTGTATAATTTATTTAATTTACTAAAAGAAATAAATAATATTTGGAATAATAAATTAAAATATTTGGCATGTATTTTCGAAAATATAATACCTAAATCTATATCATAAATACATTCATTGCGGTATGTCATTTTATACAAACGTATATAATCTATACTTTATTTACATATCTTGGATGTTTTTGATTCACTATGAGAATGAATATATCAATTATTAAAGTTAAGAATTATATAGGTATTCTACTTGAACAGAATAATATCATAATGTTTAAAATATATTACATAAAAATAAGACTATTAAATAAAATGTACAAAACTAAAATAAAATAAAACGATAAGTATTTGCATGCATACAGTAGTAGATTTACAAAATACGTATACAGGTACTTGTGTATAATCCAATGGTATTTTACAGGATAAATCAAAAATTCTTTAAAAGTTAGAATGAATTAATGACTGTTTCTAAATTAACCAAACAATAAAATAAATTTGAGAGCGAATTAATGTTATAAAACGAAGCGAATAAAATAGGTACAATATTTATATTTATTTATTAACCCTATAACTTTGAAAATAATGTACAATATAGTGAAGGCATGTATTAAACAGAAATAATTTAAAATTAAAGATATAAATTTAACATTAAAAGAAATGTTAATCTATTATTGATTAAAAAAAATTAACTTTTTTTTTTTGGGGGGGGGGGTGGAGGTGTTTAGGTTACCTATATATAATCTATTCTAATAAAAAGATATAAAAAGATTACACAATTTCAATTATGGGACTACCTATTTAAAACTTCAGTACCTATTGTTAAACTATAATTTTTAAGTGATAGGTATCTATAAAAACACGTGTTATTTTTATTTTTAATTTTTTTTTGGGGGGGGGGAGAGCGATGAACTCCTAAAACGTGATTTGTGTACGTGTCAGTATAAACTTATTTCTAGAAACTTTAGTACATCAATAAAACTATATCATTTTTATGCAAATGGTATAACATACACTTGCTAGAAGAAAAATTTCAAAACACATTACAATATAAACATTATTAAAATATAATAAAAATAACAAGATATATATAATATATATATATAAATATAATTACTTCATAAAACGTATATATGTATATAAGGTATAAGTGGTCTCCCAGTGGGACCACAAAACTAACAGAATTTACCTCAGAAATGTAATGTTCATACATAAACTGCTTGAAAACGGTTAGACATATTGCATGATCGTTTATAGTTTGCGTAAAGAGTATATATAAATATAAATATATATATATATATTAAATAGAAAAATAAATGTACTCGAAATACTGCCAAAACGGGAGCATAACAAGGTCGATTCTGGGTCAACCCTTTCACACATGAACACAATTTAAAGCGAATAATTTAGCGTCGACATATGAAATTCAAACCCTGCAGAGGAAGAGGATTGAAAGAGAAAGACAGAGAGAGAGAGCGGTCATAGGCGAAGAAAAAAACATCCAAACGTCCCTTACGTCCCATTTGGCTAGACGTCAAAAAATCTCATGTATGGGTTGGTTAGGTTCACTAAGCGAGTGCGAGCATGCTGTGCACTAGGGGGTAGGGTTTTTGCCGCATTCTCACTGCATCATATTATCATCTATAACAACACACTTATAACGCATATTAAATAATAGGATTATTTACACTGACACACACATCTAAAGATACTACTATTTCTAAGACTCTATTACCGTTAGCAATGATATATATATCTATATATATAAATATATATATCATATCATTGTGCAAACGTT
Source organism: Aphis craccivora (assembly GCA_009835225.1). Taxonomy (NCBI): domain Eukaryota; kingdom Metazoa; phylum Arthropoda; class Insecta; order Hemiptera; family Aphididae; genus Aphis; species Aphis craccivora. Next base: position 156,843 of record VUJU01000121.1, on the reverse strand, counting down.
TCGAGCAGAGCGTAAATACGTTAACCCATTGAAGTGTATTTGCAAGGACACCACACGACAACGGAATTTAATGACTACAACCAATCGGTTTAGTTAGGTCCAAAGTAAACATTATAATATAAAAGGTGATGTATTATTATCTAATAAATCTTACTTTTAGAATAGCAAAAAGTATCAAGAATGTCATCGAGACGACGTACAAGATACATCCAATAATTAGTTTAAATAATCTAGCGCTTCAGTTTTGTAAGAAATATAGGTAAGTACACGTACATTATTATTTAGTCCAAAACCAAACAAATTCAATATTTATACATAAAAATACTCATAATAAAGTGTGTAAATTATTTTTAGAAATTCAATGACGCTATAAATATATGTATATATATTGCATGATGTTTTAAATGAATTTGAGTTGTTTACGAGTAAACATATTTAAGAACAAAATACGAAGTAAAAATTCTTTTCGTGACTACAGAGAAGAAAAAACACTCAATATAAAACGATTGTGTTAATATATTGTGCATACACGGAAAATCGAGATAAAATTAAATTATACGTACAGTATAGGTTTTTATTTGACGGTGTGTCAATTTTTCATAGTATAACTCTTTTAGTGCTACACTGTATTTAAAATGGGTCGAGAAAGCATTAATTTTATATTGCTGCTATGTTATCCAAAGAATGGTAAACATTTAAACTTTTTGCTACTTAACGAGATATCGAATTGAAAATAATATACGAATATATTCACAAATAATAATGAAAATAACTAATTGATAAACGAAAATATTTACAAAAATAAATAAGAAATACTTATACTATATAGTATATAGTATATATATTTGCTATAGAAAAAACACTAAACGCATATACTATATAGTATACAGTAAATACCTATTACCTACCTATGCATAATGCATATTATAATATATTTATTTATTTGAAAATTATAGTTACCTATTTAAATATACAGCTTTTTTAAGACCTATACAATTTTACTGCAGAAAATTAATAATTTGAAAAATAGCAGTTAAAATTTATTTTTATTTAATATTCTACAAGACTGGTTCGGTTTCGAGAAGTATAAAATATTAAAATATTAGTCCGTTCCAAAGTAAAAAAAAAAAAAAAAGCACATAACCAAAATATTATATGAGTATAATAGAAAAAACAAAATTAAAATTCGTTGACCGTAGAACAATTATATCATCATCATTTAGAAAAGCAACACTCGTAATTTTACGAGAATAATAATAATAGTAAAAAAATAAAGAATAAATAAAAAATATTACAAAACATACCTTTTTAACTGGCAAGCTGGAATTTGGCTTTTTTTACATGATCCTGTAACAAAATTGAATAAAATATAATATTTGTAATGCTTTAAAATGTATAATTATTAAAAAAAATTGAATAAAATTTACAATTTTTATATATTCAAGGTGATTTAAAAATAAAGTTAATATTAAATAACCAATACATTATTATAACTTACCTATATATATTATTTTAGAAAAAAACATCACATATTGCATATTGCATTTTGCCTATAGATATAATTTTAAGTGATGTAATAATACCAAAAAAGTACTCTCTATAATTGTATAAATACTTTTGATTCTACTTTATTAATGCAAACGATGAAGTGTGAATTGGAATATAAAACATTTATTTTCTATAAAATAAAGTTATTCAATGAACATTATTTAATTATACAACATACATAGTTTTATAAATAAATTGTAATATTAATTGTATTGTGTTGAAATATATTTATTTTATAAAATAAAATCAAGTGTATTTTAAAATTATACCCCTATTTATAAAATAAAAATGAGACGTTCATATATTAGGTAAATCAAAAATCTGTAAAACGTCTTAGCAACAAGTGTTTTAAAAAAAAAAGATAATAGTAAGTCCAAGTAGTATTACCCAACGATTTAGATATTATAAATATAGTAATATGAAGATTATTTAAATTATAAATTTGATAATATTGCACCCATTCTCCCTATAACGTCTTCTGTCATAAAATTTGTGAATAACTGGAAAACCTATCTAAGATACAGGTAATTGATTTGAAATTAATTATTAACGTGACCCATTTTCCAGAATTTCCATAAGAGTACTGAGTATACGTCTACCTTTTTAGCTTTTTTTCGAATAACGTTATTTGAGACAATAATCAATTTGAAAAATGCATATATCACCCTAGACATAAGAATTTTAAAATGAATTAAAAACTACACAGATCGGTTTCCAAAATTGCTTATAGTTGGGGGACAAAAATATTTAACAAAATTCAAGAGTATATATACTCAGTTTAAATGAAATGTTAACATTTTTTTTTTTTTAAATTAATCAAGTTTCACTCGTAACACTCCTATAATATATAATAATGATCTATACGGCACCTAATGTATAGCAGAGCGGTACCCACTTACCCGCTTATTTTAAACATTAACTTATCTATAATTTAATAATATTTTTTAAATTTTTATTAGACATACATAAAATAATTGTTGGGAACATCTTAACAATGTTTCACTGATAGGGTTACTACGAATGTTACATTTTATAAGTTTCAAGATATAGTACTAATATATTATATAGGTACGTAAGTAAATGTTGTCTAACTACTTTAATTCCAGAAACCATTTCATAACGTAATAGTTAAGTTTACTTTGTTAGTAACATTTATGATAGCATATACAAATAAATGCACTGTACAGGCATGTTCTATTTATTAAATAATAATAGGTACAACTGTAGGTACAAAATTTGAAAATTAAAGCAATATAGAATTTTTAAATATTTTAATAAATTATAGAGTAATATCGATATTTTGACAATTGACAACAAAATATAATAAAAAAAATTAAAAATTAGTTTTAAAACAAAAAAAATAAAATAAAATAAAAGACGATTTTACGTTTACGAAAATTACCATTTATTTTATTAAAATATAGCCAGGAAAATATTTAAAGGACAATGCATTTAAAATTAAGTTTATCTCATTGGAAAAATGAATTGATTTATTTAAGCATGCCGAATACTGAATGAAATTAACTACCAAAATCGATTTAATGAAAAAATCTAATCTTGATTACTAACAAAATGTGTTTTATTTTGTTATGTTGATGAAAAGTTAAGCTTCATATATAATTATTTTGGTTACCTGATATTATGGAAGTAGGTAAATTTCAGCAATCATTTGGGACATTAATATTAAAATTATGTCAGAAACTATAGAAACTGATGCATATTGATTATATAATCATTATAAATATAATTTATTACTTAAATATTTCATTGAACACCAAAGATTAAATTTAAAATTTAAAATAAATAAGTAACTTCAGTTTGCAATATTATTTTGTGTTTAATAACAGTCACATATTAAGCATAATATATTTAACCTATCATCAAGAAATTAAAGCAATAAATTTAGCACACAGATTCTGTAAAATTTAAAGACAATAAAATTAGAACCAACAAATATTCTGTTATATTATATCATATTATTATAGTAACTTATCGGTCATCGTTATAACCAGTAACAAAAGATATGCACAAGAAAATACCAGTCATAAAACCAGTAATAGTTTTATCATTTTCTCAATTCAGAATTTAAAAGCGCAATAATATACATGACATTATATATCAATAAGATACGAAAAAGAGAAAGGTATAAATAGTTTACTAATTTTGTTAAGAACACACATTCTCTAAACAATCATCTAAGCATTGCACATCGCATAATGTACACAATTTACGAACACAACAATAATAGTCTTCATATCAAAGTTTTCATACATAAGTCAATTTCGATTAAATAATATAAATTATAAATATAACACATCTTCAAAATTAAGACTTTGAAAAAGAAAAATTTAAATACAGTTCTAAATACAACAATATTTAATATTTAGACGATTAATGTGTATAGTTTACAAATAATTTTACCCAACTTATTATCATAACCGTATAATGTATAATTAAAAAGAAAACTTAAAAAAATGATACCCATACAGAATAAATATTAATTTATAAAATTAAGATAATAATAATATAATATAATATTTTTACTCGCAATCATGTCTTCTTGCCATATCCTCTGATACGTTCTTATCTTCCCTGTCTCCTCTTATTCTCATCATTAAATCCTTAGTATACCGTCTTAGTCTTGCTGATAAAATAGTTAATTTTTTCTGGATCCCTAGTCATGTCGGTATAGCCGGTAATGAGCGAGCCGACTACCTAGCTTTTTCAACAAAATCCCTCATATATTTTCTCCTTTTAAAACACATGCTTCAGACTTTCTTCCGATTCACCGTAAACTATTGCGAAATGCCTGGCAAACTAAATGGGACTCTCTACACCTAACTATGCTGCATGGCACAGACACATAGTCTTCTCTATTCCCAAACATCCATGGTTTAAAGACCGCGAGATTTCTAGGCACTTAACTTAATCTAAAATCTTCCCCTCTCTGCACACTGCATTAAGACGTATCGATAATTAATATTCGCTGTAGATATCTATGTTTATTTTTGTTTTGATACATCATTATATTGTAATCAATAATCACATTATTGCTATAATTATTTTCTAATAATAAGCAAATTAATTTTAAAAAGCGGGCAAGTGGGTACCGCTCTGCTGTACATAAGTGCCGTGTGGATCACTATTATATGCTATAGGAGGGTTAAATTAAATTTTTTAATCACTATAAGAAGAACTTATGAGGAACTTTGAATTTTTGTATTTGTAATTTTCAAGTATTTTGATTGGGCCAAAAAATTTTATCGACACTTCAAAAAAAAAATGTTCAGAAAAATTGAAAATTTTAGTTGTCTATAAATACCTCAAAAAAAGTCAAAATATTTTGAAAATTAAATCATGTAAGGAAAATGCCAATAACTGGAGAAATTTTCAAGTATCTACGATTTATACTTTTTAGATAATAACAAATATTTAAAATCGTTTGGGATAAATCGTTATCGTTACGCTATTTCGTAAAAATTTAAAATTCAAACGCGCTTAAAATTTTTCCTATAATAATGCTTCGAGTTTTCTCTATAGCTACTTGAAGGAGAACTTATGGAAAACTTAGTGTTGTATTTTTAATCCTTAGTTATTAACACAAACATTTTTGTGATTTTTAAACTTAAAAATTACTTGCACATTTTCGCATTTTCGACAGATTTCGTAAGAATTTGAATTATAAACGCTTATAAAATAAATTGTGACTAACGATTTTTAATTTTTTTTAGCTACAATAAGAACAACTCATAACGATCCTTGTCTTAAATTTTCAAAATTTTTTGATCATCCAAAATTTCTTTATCGACACTTCAAACAAAAAAATTCTCATAAAAATCTAAAATTTCAGTGGTCTATAAATAACTCAAAAAAAGTCAAAAATTGTTGAAAATTTAACTGTATATAGATAACACCAACATGAATATTTAATGAAAATTTCAACTATTTATAGTGATTATTTTTTGAATTACAACTATATAAAAAAATCGATTTTGTCAAAAACTGGTTTGCGTAAAAATTCCCGTTTTTCTGTTACTTTTTTAGGCTTTTTCCTGACGCTTTTGAAAACTATTGGAAATTTTTTACTTTTGATCCCACAAAGTACCAACTAGCTTCACTTTCCTATCAGAAACAGGTCTCACTTTTTAAATTCGAAGCACTTTTGCTGTTCCAAAACGTGGTGACAGACATAAAAAAAAAAAATAAATAAATAAATAAAAAAAAACACACATCATTGTAAAATCAATACATTCATCACTTCGTTCAGAATCTTATATAGATATTTTAATATTAGATATATATGGTAAATATTGAAGATAATTTTTCAATCTATAAATTTTGTATTTATAAAAATGAAGTTAACAGGCAATACTCCCTATAGTTAATACAATAATTAAATAAACGTTGGACTGAAATTTCGTTTAATTTTTGTATTAAATGATGTTCATAAATATAATAATTATTTTCTAGAATAGTAATTATTTTGATAACAAAAACAACTATACAATTATTTGTAATAATCGTATTTTATTTTGATTGTTAGTAAATTCAAAATTGTTGTAACTTTGTAAGCTACACGATAATAATATAAAAGTTTGTTATATTTATCAAATATACAATATATAATTACAATACTTTTATTATTGTTCATTAATTAAGTTTCAATTTCGATGACAAAAATAAATTATTACAAAGGCTAAATCAATTATCCAATCTTTAACAAAATGCATACGTTTCGAATTTCGATACAAGTTTGTATGTCATCAACACCTGTAGAATACATGTTTATATTTACAGGGTTTTTACATAATCCAATATAATAATATAATATAATGCTTTTGAAAGAATTTTATTTATAAAAATAAATTATTTATTCATCCTACACTATAATAAACAAATAGAATAGAATAAATGTACATTATACATACAATAATTATTAAAACTTATTTATTTATTCTTTAATTAATTGGATATATATTTTATTTCGTGATCATTTTAATACATTGACAACTATAAATGGTTATATAGCTTTAGGTGTTATTTTAATTTTAAAACCTATCAGTCGTTATTCATTGAATTGTATACAAAAAATAAAATAAATTAAGAATCATCTATAAAAATAATTGAACTTTTGTACCATTCATTAATTAAGTTAAGTATCGAATATCGAATATTTGGTTAGTAAAAATTTAAGTATCGAGCATCTAGTACTGCGATACTCCAACCATACATTATGTATATCTACTTATACTTTATAGTACTTAGTATCACAATATTCTTTTTTAAAGTAATTTTCCCATAACAAATAAATACATCACACACACATTATAATATCTAGGTATACTAAAAAAAAAAAAATGTTTTTAAAATATTCAAAAATATAATATATATATTATTTTGTTAATACGTTAATCATTTAACTTATTATGATTTAAACTATGCGTATTTAATCCAACGAGTATTGTAAGTACCTATATACATATATAAATACATATTTTTTATTTGAACTCTACATCAAGTACTTATATATAATCTAATACATCGGAGACTAAATAAAACAAAAGATAAACATCCGTATCGAGAAGATAAAATTAACAAGAACTATGTTCGACTAAAAACAAGTATTTGTTCACAGGCATGTTTACCATGAAGAAGTTTCGCTTCAAGTGAAAAACGATTCGTTAAGTTGGACCTTACCATTTCCGCAAAAATTGAAAACATATATATTTTTATTACCTAACTAATTGGAACATTCGAGGAACTTGAGCAAATAGACTGAGCTGAACACAGGAAAAGACTAAGTAAATTCTAACCATTATATTATGTTGTATCAATAATGATCGAGCTTATGGTTTTTCATTTATGTTTAAAGCTTAAGTGGACAGTATGAATTAGATAATAAAAAGAAACTTAAAGGTTATAATTTTTTTTGTGATATAAATTAATATAAAAAGCATATTATAGTAAATAAAAAATGTTACCTAAGAAAAACTCTAAAATTAGTGAAAAAAGAGTTCAATTCATTACTTTTATTTTACAACAGTCAAATATAGATATTATATACTAGTGTAACATTTGAACTATTTTTAATCAACATATTTAATGGCATGTGAATCGGTGTCGTCATCCAAATTCCTGAATAAAATTCTAACGAAAAGGCTTAAAGATATAGCCACATAAATGAATAATTGGTTATTTAGAGACAAACAATGTGCTTATAGTATTGCCCAGTAATTAATAACACGGGGTTGTTTTCAAATCAGGATCGAAGGAAAGGCGTGAATTTCCTGTACAGGTTTTAAGAGGGGGAACGCCTATTGACGGTAAAAGTTAAAATCTGATAAGAAGAATCCGGGAGAATAGCGAAAATAAAGGGGAAGTGAGGAACTCAACGCCTTAAGGCCGGAAGTGAAAACAGCGCTTAATTTTAGTACATAAACCCATTTAAATTTATGACCCAGAAATCTTTTACCTATATTTAAAGAGGTGGTAAAAAAATTGGTAATGTAAGCATATTTTCAAAAAGCATACATTTATAGGTAACTAACACTAACAGTGTTAATAATGTTTAGATAATATATACATAGGTACGTAATAATAATACAGTTTAATGCCATTTCTATTTTTTTAATCTTTTGCAAAGTACTAAAAAAACTTGACAAATTAAAAAATAATTATTAACATTTGATAGCGTTATATTTAAATTTTATTCCAGGAAAATTGAAATATTTTAGTTTAAATAAATGTATTTTGAAGTACCTACCCATTACAGATATTAAAATGCTTTGCAAATAGATTATTTTTTTATGTTATCAAACTCGTATCGTAAATATATCATGAGAAAATTACTATGCTTGTGGCAAAGCAAATAAAATCTAGAAAATGAGAATAGTATCTATGTAGATCAATTTATTTGATTTACTGACTAATATTTATTTCATCATGATGGATAATCGTTGCATTATTATTTAAAAATATTTTATGAAAATATAACTTATTATAACTTAAAATTTTAAAGTAGATACTCATTACAAAAATAAAATTTAAAAAATAATTAAAACGACAAATATATATTTTTTTCATTTTTTGTGTACTTTTATGAACTATTTATAACCACGTAAGATTTATATGGAACGTTTTCATATTCAGGAATTGGCAATATCCTAAGTACAAGAATAATTTCTCAACAGAATATAAAATATTATATTGTTAGATTATTTTCAAAACAAATATTTAATATAAATACAATATTTATTGGTTATCACTGTATTAGTTATTACCTAAATAGAAAAAAAAATATTAACACTAAAATAAAATTTATAATTTTCCGCTTATGATTTTAGTCCAGAAAAAAAAATTTTCCAAAATCAGTTTAAAGCATAATTAAGATAAAATTAACCAATTATATATTTAAATAACAATAAATACCTCTAGATATATACTATTTATAGTAAAAATATATTTAATTATTGTATCAAGGAAGATATTAGTGATAACCAAAGTGATAAAACGTATTTTTTTCTAAAATCTGAAACAAACATATATAAAATGAGAAATAGGCTGTACAATATACATGATAAAACTAAAGGGACATATCATTCTGTACTTTATTTCGTATCTGTATATAGACATACAAATTGATAGTTTTGAGTGTGTTAAAGTATACACGGTTGATTTGAGGCATATTCTCCGCCGCAACCGCATGTATAATCAAACATTATTTTTCATGGCATAAGACCCGATTGGATTTCCAATTGATACGATTTTTCTATGCCGGTGACGCGATGTCACCGAACTCACACCGGATACGCGCAACGAAGCAGGTTATGTACTAGTAGAAAAATCGCCGGACAGACGACCCGACGTATATTATTCCGCATTTGTCTATATCGGTTGCACACGAGTATAGAAAAAAATGGACGGAGAAAGAGAGAACTAATTGCCTGCTATTATTCACACGTCGGAAAGGTCTTTTGAAAGGGTTCCAGTTTGATTAAAAGCTGTCGGTAATGTTGAAAAATAGTGCCATGTTCACCCACTACCACAGTTGTGAATAGCGAAAAAATTGGTAAAATTTACTAGAATCAATGGACGATAGATATATAGTATATAAACACTAATGCATTACATAAATACTATTATAAATAGATAACCGTCAAATTAAATATACCATATATTCATATAAATAAATTCGTTTAACATAATACTATAATGTATAGCAAAATACAAGTTGATTTTTAAGTATAAATAAATATTAAAAAGTTAACATTTTAGCAAATATAGTATTTTCTTATAAACACAAAAAATAAATACCTTTTTTTTAAAATAAAAAATCAGGTTAAATCCAATCAGATATCTTAAATTTATTTTTAATATATATTTACTTTATGTTAAACTAAATCAATTTCATTGTTAATACTAGTAAGTAACTTGTGGTTACATAAAAATAGTTTTTTTAATTGGAGCTATATATTTAAGTAATGAAGTGAGAATATAACAATATGAATTAAAAAGTTGAATACATTTTTTTATTCTAATGAATAGATGTAAAAATTAATTATATACTTATACTCGTAGGTACTTTAATAGTTATAAAAACATTATGAGACTCGTCGTTCTTAAGTTTTAAATTATTTATTATTATTATTTTTATTTTAGTAAAATAAAATTATCTGCAGTTGATAGATAGTATTACGTAGAACTTTAATAATATTGATATTTTCTAATTATAAAAACCAAATACATATATTTATTAGAAGAAACTAATAAAATATTTTTTAATTTACACGTTACTTTGAATGATAAATAAATGTAAGTAATGTAAATGTTCTTTTATGAACACTTGCAAGCTGTAGTTTAAAAAGCCACATGAACATTATACTAGGGTTATGGTAATCTAAGCTTTTTTAAACGTGATTATTTCAAATTATTATTATTATTAAAATCATTATAATAACCCCCGCGGCCTGCAGTAGGTATATCGTATGTATCACCTATCTTCCGTAATTTCATCAAATTAAAAAAGTTAAGTCGATTCAAAACTACATCCAGTAGCAGTATCTATAAGGCTATAGGTAGCTGTCCGACAATTTTAAGGCAAAAAATTAATGGACAATTTTTTATAAATATGTTATGCAAGACATGTAATTAAAATATTTGTCTGTATCTGTTAAAAAGTAAAGTTGTCTTTAACAGATAATGTCATGAAAATCTGCATAACTGTTTCCCGCGTTTAAACAACAAAACATAAATTGTAAAATCTGGTCGGAAATTTAACGGCTATAAATGACTTTCACACGCGTATATACAAAATACGCACGAACAGTCATAATATATTTTATGTGTACATGCATTATATACTCACGCGCTACAGAAAGAGATGTAATATTATAATACCCGTCGGAGAGTGACGAACGCCCTTTTTCTAGTTGGAGGGGGGGGCTGAGAGGCGAACAAGAGCGTTCATTGTGCTTGGGATATAACACATATATATTATATACTAATAATAAAATATGAATGCCAGTGTAATGAATATCGTATGAGTATAGCATGTGTGCATGCAAATATGTATATATAGGGTGCGAAAGTCGACTGGTACAATAAAATAAGCTTTCAGCAGAAACCGCTGCAACGTGACCGACACACGTCGTTCCATTGTTGCAAAATGAGTGACATTGTTGTAGGAACATACTTCGCAGAAACGCTTTCGTACAAATAATTTCATTGGCTTAAAATAATGACATGATTACAATAGTTTAACAAATCATCAATGGTCAGAAAATTTCTTTTTTTCAAAATTTTAGCTTCAAACAGTTATATATAAAAAAAAACTATGACTATATTTGATTGTTTTTAATTTTTGTTAGAAAAACTGATATGATAATGATATAATAAATTTCCAAACAAAATTGTATCATATAGGTATACTCGTAGGTATGCAATATATTACAACGTGAATATATCGAAAAAAATATTTAAAAAGTTGACAATTTCAAACGGCTATAATAATGGTGTAAAGAGACAAAATATATTATATCTACCTATAATATCATAATATAAATATTTATAATTTATTAATAATTTAAGTCTCTATATTTTGAAAACTAGGGTTTCATAAAAATTCCACCCAGTATTTCCGTTTTCTATAATTACTTTTAGTTTCTTCTGATAATTTTGATGAGTACCTACGGGAGATGTTTTATTTTTGACCAACTAGAACCAATTTTTTTCCCGGAATCCACCCAAGAGTTAGAGATTGAAACATTTTTACTTATCTAATAGGTAAAGAAAAAAATAACAATAACAAAAATGCATTGCTCCGTTCAAAATCAAAATTCACTCACAAACGAAAACCATAAATCAAAATCAGAACACATAAAATAAAAATAAGATTTTCCATCATATAATAGTGGATATTAAAAATGTAAATTCTTTAAAACGTAAAAGATAAATAAAATTAATAATATTGTATATTAAACGTGGAAGATTTTTTTTTTTTAACTTAGTGTTTTTGAAACATATGATTAAAAATATAGACATAATATTATAAGATACATAAATGTGACTGGTGAGTGGTATAAACATTCAGGTCTTCTGCAGTAAAAAAAAAACATCTTATTATTGTCCTTTATGAATACGTATCATCAAAAAGACAGGTGCATTGATGTATTTAATTCTCCTTCCACTTGGATGTTAGAGCAAAAACGAGAGGTAGTATTTATGTGTTGGTACTAGGTATACAGAATATATACAGAATGGGCACTGTGATGTTTTCTTCTACCCATAGGCCTAGCGGCAATACAAAGTAGTTCGAGTAAACACCATAGCACACCGCTGTACATACAACAAACACCAGCTACCAACGATGTACATTTTTCTTTTAAATTATATTTTCCTGGTTTCACCGCACATCTGGTAAATAATGTATTTCATGGTTTACGAAAGTTATCCTTAATGCGTTCGTGGGGTCCGAGTACAATAGATTTTTCGATTGGCTATTTACCAACTGTGAGAACAAATTTTGAAAACGCGTAATGTTGTGATCAAATATAAAATAAACTAAACTGAGTATGATGCGATGATGTTTGAAAAAAAATAATTTTATTTATTGGAAATAACTATGGATAAAACCAACATTAAGCGGCGATGATTATTAGAAAGAACAAATATTAACAATTAATTTCAAACATAGGCAATAATTTTAATAAAGATGTGCTACATAGAAGTTACAAGAAAATAATTATGCAATAATAAATAATATATCAACGATTTAAAATTATTTATTTAATCTATCCCAAGAAAGTTCCTCACAAAATAAAAATCTGTATTTTACCATAAAAGATTAAAAATATTTTAGTTAAAAACAAATAAAAACACATGATTACCTATTATAAAGTACTATATGATTTTAAAATATTTAAAACTAACAATAAAATGTTATTGAATAGGAGAATTCGTTGTTATCGATTCAACAATATATCCATATTTATAATCCACAAGCTAAATGTATTAAAGGCCGTTAAGACTAGCCGTCTTGATAAAATACTTAGAAATCACATAATTTATAAAAAAAAGTATATGTATTCATTCATGTATATCGTGATTTTACTTATTGCTAATGTGTACCAACTATATTATAAAGGTTATCAATAAATTTACTAGTTAAAATTAATTGTAATATCATTTTTTTTTCTTTATACTTTATACTCAATTTAATGTTAGTGTTAATCGACTTAGTTTTTATACATAACATTAGTATCTATTTACATATTTAATATATTTTTTTAATTTTTAAATCAAGTACAATTTCAGTTTTTTTTTTAAATTTTAATTTTCACATAATTTAAATACATATTTAAGTAGAAATATGTGTATGTTTTGAACTAGCTTTTTTATGGTAATAAAATAATTTATATCACCATAGCTATTGAGGTTATATTCTAGGTTAAGTTATAATAGTAAAAAAAAAAAAAAATATTAACACTAGTATTTTAGATAACAATGATGCGAGTATAGAAACAGACAGCTTAAAAGAAAAGTTACTCTAATATGTATGTGTGTATTAATTAAACATATTAAAATAATTTTGTATAAAATAAATTATCCTATATTCCTGTTTCAGAAACAAAGACAAATTTGAAAGAAAAAAAAATCCACAACCATAAACATGTAATCATAGGCAAAAATAGAGTATAATTCCTGAAGGTCTAACACTTAAAATATCTGTAAATATCGAAACAAAACCATTTAATATGTAATTTTTACAATTTTATTATGACAAGTTTTAAGTAATAATTGGATCTAGTTTATACTTTGGTGAAGAAAGAGATGTTAAAAATACGTTTTTTTCTATTATTTTTCAAAATAATTAAGTAACATCTCTCAAATATATAATGAAAACTGAGAAATTGTATAAAGTCAAAATATTTAAGACTCTTACTAAGATAATATTTTATATACATTACCATAAATAATGCTCATAAAAGGAAAAATTACAATTTATTTTTCAATTGAGATTTTTCTTTTTTCTTGGGGGGGGGGGGTGGATACGGGGTAAGGGGATTAACTTTTTAAACTACATATCTAAACAATACACTAAACATTCATAAACAGGGCTAGGATTTGGATGCAATAAAAAATTGTTAAATATGTATTTTATTTACCAAAATATGCATTTAAAATTTTATAAGGTTTTTTTGTATTAAGAAACTTGGTTTGAACCATTAGTTTTGACAATTACAATAAACATATAAATATATAATAATTAATAAGCTACTAAATTAGAAAAACATATATTAATCTATACTATGACAATAATTAATCTTATATCATTACATAGAATTTCTAATTGAAGTTCAAGTCATATGAAATTAAACAATAATTCCATCCATATATATATTTAATATAGGTACATACAATATACAAATGTGTGTTGTATTTACATAAACAGTTCTACGTAAATAAATACAATAAATTATTATCTTTGCAAGCTGAAGAGATCAATGAGAATCTATGTCAAGTACTTGTAGAATAAGAACAGTTTGTTTAAATAATTAATTAATATTTAATTCTAAGATAATGATACAATAAGATACACCAATAATAATAATACTACTATATCAACCTGCAAGTTGCATCAATACTATATTCACGTATTACATGAAAACTCGTTTATGAATATCTTAATATCTAAACATTGTATCTGTTGATTTTAAATTAAAAACTATACAGATTACTACATAAACAATTCAACATCAATCGATCTGTTGAAATATTTTTACGATGAGCTTTACGCCTATACATTATTTACACAAATTATAATAATGTATAATAACGTTTTAGATTCTGAGTGGATTCTTGTAGTAGTTTTACAATATAAAAATCACATACATTATTTTTCAGTAAAAAAATTCATACAATTTTTAATTGTACCTAATACCTAAAGCTTGAAAATGTAATATAATACAAACTACATTTTTTTAAATGAACATTTGAAGTTCAAACTGTGATTAAGTATAATATTTAAACAAAAATGTTTTTGTTATTTTGTTTTGTTTTCTTTGTTTTTTTAATGCAATAAAATATTCAAAATATTTAGACAAATTTTAAGTTATTTACAGAAACCTATTGACACCACGCGTTAGTACTGACTTTAAGCATAAGTGGATCTTGTGCAGGTAAATTGACTTGGAAAGACTTTTGGCTCAACTCTATTTTTTAATAAGTATAAATAAATATACTTATTGTATTATGTATATTTAGATATAAGTATCTATAATAATGGATCACAAATAACAAATATCATAGACTATATTTTACTAATTTACTAGAAATGTTATCAATTTAGTTAACGTAAGTATATCTTTTATAAAAATGCTATCTCAATAATGTAATCAAAGATAACTAGGAAAGTATGTTACATTTTACAATTATTGTCAGTACTAAATCTTTTTATATTTTATATTTTACTTATACAATAAATTATAATTTAATAATTAAAAATATTGAAAACTAACTTGGCATTTGTAGTAGTAGTTGTACGAAATACTTCAATTATAAGTGCATATATAACATGTAACACAATACAAATATTAAACCAAATAGGTAAGTATAAGTGGAATATCAACAAATTTATATTTTTACCAGTACTAAACATATAATACCAATACATCTTTTTAACAATTTACCTACTAAACATTTTTTTTTTTTAATTGTTTAATGTTTAATTGCGTTTCTGTAATATAATATACAAGACAAATGTATATTAATTTTAAAATTTTTTTTAATGACATTGTATACAGTACATATTATTTCGTAATTTTAATTTCATGTTTGTCATGTATCTAATGTTTAAAGCATAAATACTTTAATTAAAGTATACATTGATATTAAACATATCATACAGCATTACTTATATAGTATACCTATATATTTGTTTACTATAGAAAGTTAAGCAACTTTAAACTTTATAAGCTTCTTAACAAAATTAAACTCGCATCCGAAGTTTCTACAGCGCTATTAATGAGCATAGTGATCTATAATATTTATAGGCGATATATTCTCAATGTAATCAATAGAAGTGATATATATTTTCAATAATTTACAGATATTTAGTAAATAAGTGGCAGGATTTAACTTTATAATCAAGGAAGTTGAATAAAAATCCATTTAACTTTTAACTGCTTACCGATAAAATAATATTTATTTAATGCTATTTGAATTTGAATAATAAAAATACATACTTAAGGTACCTACATAAATAAAATTTATTATTTATAAAACAATTTAATTATAAGAACCAATACAATTAAAATTAAATAATTAATATGATTAGTTTAAACTAGTCAGTATATTTTATCTACTAGTTCAGTATTTAAAGCACTTTCATAAAAAGAAAAAGTTCGTTAGAGTACTTAACACAATATAATATTAATCATGCCAACCTAGTGCCAAACTGAGTTTAATCAAAATTGAAAATATGGTTAATTTAGATTACAAAAGCAAAATATGTTATTAGCCTCGATTATAAAACAACGTGTTACCGTTACGTGTGAATTAAAGTTAATTGATAAAGCTTCAAAGTTCAAACTCAAGATCAGTAGCACCTAAGCAAGTAGTAAATACTATCTATACCAGAATCTTAGTTCATAACCAACTAATTATTATGAAAGAAAGGAAATATAAAAATAAGCGATAATACATGAAATAACAAAACTTACCAAAGGATATTTTTTAATTATCTTATACGTTAATGCCCTAAAAAAATACACATGCAATATTAAAGTATTAGGTAACTTAAAATGAGTTAAATAATAATATTATAGACCTGCAGTGGTCGGCCACCAGAGGCCCACGTAATTATTCTATACTGCCCACTTCAAAATAACAAATTAATTGAATACTTTATTATTTTTTTTTAGAAATTTCCTTAAATCTACATATTTTATACCTATAAATGAGAATTTAATTATTGAATTATATTTTATCTATTGCATCTTGATCTTTGATCTTAATATATAAGAAATATATGATTTTTTAGAATAAAACGAAGAATTCTTCCAGACTTAAAAATAAAGTTATAATTTTTGAATTGGAGTGTTTTGTTAACATACTGAAGTATACGAATGAACTTGATACAAAACTACAAGGTAAAAATTAAAATATTCCTGATATGTGGTCTCATATTAAGTCTTTTAAGGGAAAATATAGAAACTTGTATGATGTAATTTTAGAAAAATGAATTAACACATTTTCCTGCTTGTAAAAATCGTTTTAAATTATCAACATTTTCATTTTCATCAGTTATATAATTTGAATCTATTTCAACACTTCAATACAAATAGTTATTAATAATACTTTCAAATTACTAGTCGATCCATTTAATATTGATACTTGAAAACTGTAAGAATAGACACTCAAATGGAAATAATAAATTTGCAGTCCCAAGATATTCATAAAACCGAGATAAAAACGCATTCAAACAAACAATCGCTTTTACTTTGTAATGCTGAAGTTATTTTATAATTTTCAAAAATGAAAAATAAAGCTGCAAAATATTATTGTATATTTGGGTCTACATATATGTGGAAACAAGTCTTTCCTAATATGAACAAAATTAAAATCCACAACAAACACGCTTAACAAGATGACCATCATCATATTTTTGATGTGGAAATTGAAAAAAATAGTGAAATTACCTACACAATAATATAGTAAAAGTACATTAAGTGTACTTATTATGTATTCAAGCAGTTGTAATTTATTTCTCTATTCTCTAATTTGTAATTTTAAAATTGTAATTTTTTTTATTTTAAGACTAAACATTTTTAATTTTTGAATGCGGCCACAGCATACAAAAGGTTTCCGACCACTGTCATAGACATTTAACTATTAGTATATTACTATAAATAGTACGAAATTTTGATTTTTACCTGAGATATTATTATAACATCAGAACTACGATTTGTTTTTTTCCCCCCACATGCTTTTGAAGAATAATTAATATTCTTCAATGACTTCCCACGGATAGGTGTAGGCGCCCGCATAATTACTATATACCAAAGGAGAATTAGAATTAAACTGCATAAAAGTAATATGCCGTCCACTCAGCGAACTATCTAAACCCAAATTATAATAAACATGAAAAGCACAAACCGATTTTGTCAACATTTATTTATTTTTTTTTTATTTTTATTTAAGTTTTGTAATTTCAGTCACGTACAAGGCGCCGAAATTCCTATTTAGTTCTTGGCGATTTCACGTAATACTATGTTTTGAACTAATTTAATTTAAAAAAAAAAAAAAATAAACCACTTTCAATGAACAAAATGTTACCATCGGTAACACTTAACTAGTGTACAACAATTTCCTTTAAGAAATCAATAAAATATTTCACAAAAAAAATTTTTTTGACAATAGATAATATTATTATGTATTTACTATTTTGTAATAAGTATGCATCAATGCATCATGTTGTATAACAAATAATTGAAAATATGTTCTTATTAGTATTCGATAATTAAAATAAACATTTGGTATTAATTATTTCTATATTATTATTTATTTATCAAATATTAATACATTAAATACATTAAGTGTAAGTAAATAATAAATACCTATCAATTATCAATCTACAGCTAGGCATTTATTTAACATTACACTCATGTTTTATTTTCTGTATTCTAAAAATATATAAATAGTTAATAAAGTAATTTTTCTATGTTAGTACCCAAGGTTTTAGTGCATAAATATATAATTAACTAATATACTGTTTACTGTATAATATACTGTCTATAATTTGAAAAAAAAATGCAAAATCTGTATATATCGAAAATATTTTTTAAAATTTCAAGATAATTAAAAATATTTATGAAAAATTACAGCTTTATGTATGTTCCCAAATGAATAAGACAAAATAAATTTGAATTTGACATACCTATATGTATGATATTACTATTACCATACGTAAGAAATTATATTTTTTTTTAACTACCTAATCATAATTTTTTACGAGCAATGGGAATTAAAAAAAAACCGTAAAAATAATATTAGGTAGCTCAAAAAATGAAAACAAAAATTAGTTTCATAATAATCGTCTAAAGAAGAGAAAATCCGGAGAAAAGTTATAGCAGAGTAGTAAAATTCCATAAATAACATGGGAAAAGGGAATATTTAATTATTTTTAAAAGGATATACTATACCAGCCAATTATAGCCAGTGGTGACATTACAATATATTTCCAATCAATTAAGAATATTATTATTGAGTGCATGATAGATTTATTGATAAAGATTTAAATGTAAAAACAACGTTTACAAAATAAATATAAATCTATAATTTATATTACAGATATTAGATGATAAAGCATATTTTTGAGAAATGTATCTTTTTTATTTTAATTCAAATTGAAGTAGGTAACAATATTATAAGTAAATCGATGTTACTTATATTTAAAAAAAAAAACCTTGTCTGTTATAAATTTACGTACCTACCCAAAATTAAGTTAATCTTATTTAATAAACATGTCTTTTATTCTTTAAAAAATACTTTAATTATTTTACTTCTCGTATTCTTCTTAATTAAATTATATTTTAACAAACAGTGATGTAATATTTTGAAAAAAACCATCATACTAGGAACATTTATTAAAATTTTATATATTTTTACCATAAACGGTGAATGATCAGATTCAAATATAATAACAATAAAAAATTAGCACGATAAGTTTATTTTAAATTAAAAACACCTGATATCCTGACAATCTGAGTTGATTAATACATATAGTCAACTACCAACATTATTATCTTAATAAATAATAATTAGTGCTAAGGTAAAATATTATATTTTGGTACTTATTTAGCAAACATCCATAATACGTTCTAATTAGAGACAGTTATATTCATTCAAAGGAATACTTCGCACTATCACACATATGGTTTTAATATCACAAAAAATATAGTAGCTATAAATTGTTTATATGTTCAAAGGGAATTTAAAAAGGTATATTTTTATTTTAAATATTGCAGATACTAAAAATATATAAATATATTTGCTATTGATTTTTAAACAGTTCATGTAAAGCTAAATTATAGTTTTTATTTTTTAACCAAATCAACAAATTTAAAATTTTGTATTATAGAAAATATATCTGAACAATTGAATATCGATTGTAAAAGTTATCTTTATTACATAAATCAGTTTTTGAAGTAAATTAAATCAATAAATCAATAGAAAATATGTTTTGTTTCATATTAAATTATAAGTTATAACTATTGATAATCGAAACCCATAGGGGGGTCCGCGAAATTGGTTATTAGAGGGTTCAAGGAATAGATTTAATTTTTTTTTTTTAATTAACATTAAAATATTACTATAGTAGGTAATCAAAACTAAAAATGGTTTCTTTTTATGGTATGAGTTTGTCACTATACTTTATGTAGTAAAGAGTCCATAGTGTAAAAAAAGTTAAGAACTTCTGATTTACTTATAGTGTTCTACAATTTACCACCATCATCAAATATAAAAGTATACAATATATAATATATTTGTAGAATTTATATTTAATAGACAAAAATTTAAATACTCTTAGTTTGTACATAATACTCAATTCTAATTATATAATAATTTGTATTAACTAATCTAATTCTCTATCTATGTAATTTCCCATTATTAAATTATAAGTACCTAATTGTAGGTATTTACAAAACACATTCAAATACTATATTAATTAATAGGGAAAAAAAGTACTAAACATCACATTTAACTATTAGAATAAAACAAACTCCATTTCCAAAATTTAACTTAATCTTCTAATACTCGTATTTTATCTAAGACATTTAATTTTTAGTTAAATTACGGTACAATTATTTTCCAAGTTGAAAAAAAATAGTCATTTGACATCGGTAATGTGAGATAATATGGCTCTCTGAATATAGTGAACCGTTTTATTAAGTTCAATTTAGTTTCATTAGAGCAACCACATGGATCGTAGACTATTATAGCAAATAAACAAAATTAAAAACATTGTCAATTAATCAAGTCATATTGTATCAAATTCTTAACTAAAATCACTTGAATTTTTTTTAGTAAATAAAAGTCTAGATATCATAACTTTAAAACTTAATTTTAATAATTAAAGTTATTACCTAAAACATTTAAATAACATAAATGTTATTGAAAAAAATATCTATTAAATAACATATTTCAATATTATAGTAGCAGGTGCGGTACATAATAAAAAAGGGGGCAAATACTTAAATCTATCGTATTTTAAGAAAAAAGTGAAAACGTTGAACGTTTGAATAGATTACATTAAATCTTATCATATAAAAACATTGTACAAAATTGGTGAGAACTGATGTGGTACATCTCATTTACTTTTGCTTTCAACTTCACGACAATTATGTATATTTATTTTGATATTATAAGAGGACAAAAGTTTATCAGATCAGTCTCTCACCTATAAAATATAGATAAGTCGTTACATAGTTGAAAAGTTATTTAAGAGTTATAAAATCCCGGAAATCGCCTTTATGATAAATATAAATGAAGATAATATATTAACCTTATTTTACCTACTACAGGAAATTGTAACAAGGTCTTGTGTAAAATCTTCTGTTTATTCTTAGCAAATGCCAATACAAATAATATAAATACCTACATGAAATAATTTCATAAATTTATATATATTTAATATTTATGATAAAAATTATAAGAACTTGAATAATATATAATATACATAAATAATTTACAACAGAACAACTTCAATTATTTTCGTCAGCACTTGTTTAGTTATAACTATTCAGATGAGAAATAAAAAAAAAAAAAAAAACAAACAAAAATCCATGATTAAGAACTTAAAGATATTCTTAAATTCATATAAGGTCTTTAAGTAGTTTTAAATCATTAGGACCCGCTGAGTTATTACCTATCGCAACTTCAGAACAGTCTGAAATTCACTTTAACAACATGCAAGGTGACTTATTGTTTAAAATTTAAATACATAATATAATATAAAATGATCATTAGGTATGTAACAAGTGCGAAGAGATTATTAAATAATAAGTATTAAAATATAAATAATGTTTACAAAATAATAACTATTTTACTAACTTAGGATCAGATTAGTGGATTTTTATTATTGTACCTAATCATTTTGAATATAATTATATATATGGTACCTTCAGAAAAACCAATCTGAGAGAACTTGTTGACTAGTGTTTAATGGCAAAACATAAAGTTATTAACACGATTAGTATTCAGTTTTCCATAACTGATTTTTATTTATATTTTTTTACCTATAAATGTTATATTCTTGAAATATATAACCTGCTATTTTAGACTTATTTTTGTTTTTTAATAAATTCAGTTAGTCTCAGGGTTTGCTCATTTTGTTTATTCAACCTTCAGCCTATTAGATGTCGACAGTTTTTTGATACTTGAAAACTATTTGTTTTGTTAATGGATATTAGTACCATAGTGGTGATGTGGATGTTATTAAAGTGAATGACTAAGTTGTCTATTTAAAAGCACCAAGGAGTTCCTAAATGTCAGAGTACCTATCTATACCATATTACAATTATGACGGCATATTTTTAAAAAACTAAACACAAGAAAAACCAAGCAACATTCCACACGGAGGTACCTATTTTTCAATCTTAAATCATCGATTATGAACAAATGCTAAGATAATTATCGCTACAGTGATTAAAATTATTTAAAATACTAGACAGTTATAATAAAATATGAAAAAAAAATCATGTCATATTACATACGAATCTGCACAATGAAGTAAGACATTTTCGGTGTTATTTATAGTCAAATTAAACATGGTTTAACAATGGTTTAATAGTAGTTTAACAATAGTTTATTCTTTTTGTTATTCATAGACGATAAACTTTACTTAGACCATAGACTAAGTTATAAATACTAGGTTTAAAGCTAGTTTATTATAAAAATTACTGTTATCTTATAATCATTTAATTTAATTCATTCGTGGTCTAAAAACGTGTGCGTTTTTATATTTAGGAAAAATGGATATCGGTAATGTATAAAATGTTGGACGCGTAAGAAATTTAAGAAATATTCATTTTATTAGACACCGGAAAATATATAAGATTCGTAAAAATACTTACAACAAACTTACTAATAATGAATTTCACAAAAAGTATCGATTTTCGAAAGCAGAATGCTTACATATCGTACACAAAATTCGTGACTTTTTACCTAGAGCAGATAATAATTGTGGAAAACCAGTTTCACCGAGTTTACAATTTTTATTGCACATTGTTATTTAGATAGTGGACAAAATGTAATCATTGATTATGACATGTTTATAGTAATATAGTTAATTTGTGAATTTAAAACAAGTACCTAGGTACCTATATTATTATAATTTAAGGTTCAAGACGACAATAGGTATTTACATGATGTTAGTCAACTGATAGTCGATGTGTGAGTTGTTTATAGAGTATTAGAGCACTAGCATTTTTAAAAAAAAAACAGTGGTCAAGTGAACAACGCTCTGCTGTAGAGTAGCCAGTAGGTCTATAATAATATAATATAATATTGTATTATCTACTATAATAGATGTATTTTATATAATATTCAAAATTACAAGGTTTCTTTATAAGTTGTTCGTATTGTAGTAAAAAAATTAAAAATCATTATTCACAATTTTGTTTTAAATCTAAGCATTTAAAGTTAATATTTTGACATGAATATTTGCAAATTGTTTTGTAGTTAAAATTTATAAAAAAAGTTTGTTTAAGTAGCTAAGAGTTGAAAATTGTATACTAAATTTTCCATAAGTTTGGCTTACAATAATTATAATTTAAAAACAACTTAAATTTTGAGGTATTCAGGACATTGAAATATAAACCATATTTTTCACCACCCACTAGAAAATATATTCTAGGCTGATAAATCATCTCCGTCCAGAATCCTTTTTTGTATAAAATGATACCTATCATTGGATTCAAATTTAACATTCCTATGATATATAATAATGATCCATACGGCACCTAATGTACAGCAGAGCGGTACCCACTTACCCACTTTTTTTGTGTTTATATCTAAGTTTTCCTTTAATAGCTTTAGAGAAAACTCAAAACACCATTATAGGAAAAATTGTATGTGCATTTGATTTTTAAATTCTTACGAAATTGCCTAACGATAACGATTTTGAATATTTGTTGTTATTCAAAAAGTATAAGTTGTTTATACTTTACAATTTTACCAGTTATTTAGATTATCATTTTTTTAGATCGGCAACAATTAGTAAAAATAATATGGAAATTTGGAGGGGAGCTATTTATGGCTGTTTATAATAAAACTAAGATAATCCAGAGTTTTTAGAAACTTGTCCTAGCCCATTGACTATGTTGACTATGAATAATACATTATTAAACTCGATTTTAACCAAGGTCTAAGAATTAAACCAGGTTTTTGTAAACTTAGGTTAAACCTTAGTTTTTGACAAATACTATGAATAACACTGTTCATGTCTCACATAAAATGAACCACGATCTATCACAGACTAATCGTTACACTTTTTGATTCTGTGTGCCAAGGCAGATAATTTCCCGTTACCATGGGTAACCAGGTAACCTGGGTAACCATAACATAACTTAACACTTTTAGATTCTGTGTGCCAAGGCAGATCGTAACGCTTTCTATGTAACGTTTTTTCTGTTACGCGACTTCCGTTACGTTTTTCAAATCTATGTGCCAAAGAAAAGACATTAAAATGTCAAAATTGTTAAGTTAAATGACAGTAGGTATGGTAGGTAAATACGAAAAAAAAATACTAAAATTTGAATAATATAAAAATTGATATGATATAAATGTTTTAATATTCCTAACACAAAGCGCAAAAACAAATATAATTTAAGATCTGTATCTATACGAACGTCGTACAGATTAGATAACTTATTATAAGTGCATTAAGTACATTATACATTTTACAATAAGTTATACAAGAAATACAAGCAAATAAATTTAATCATATATTAGTTTGAAATAAGATCAAACAACAACATCAAAAAGCAAAAAGAATCATATTATTACACAATATGGGTACCTATAATTCATAGTTTTAATAATATTACACTTCAACATACACTTTTACTGTATACCTATTACATTATGTAAATTTTAAATAAACACAATATAATATATACATATAAATATAACAAAATATTCGGTCACTATTAAATTATAATCAAAACAAAACCACCAAAAAATTGTGAACTAGATGAGATATTTTAATTTTAATATTTCGGATAAAGTATAATATTATAAGATAAAAATAAAATCGAATATTTCAATTTCAGTTTTTTCAGACTGATAATAACACATTGTTTAAAGTCAACGATTGTTATTTTAATCATGCATGAATAATAATATATAAGCATCTACTCGTATACTAAGTTTAAGACTAATAATATCTAACGTCTTCAATCGTTACAAAATAATGAAATTGTTTTTGTTTAAATTTTGAAAAACTATAATAATTAGTTAAATTGGTATTAAAATTTAATAAGACCTTTATCTATTGTTTTTATTATTGACTTATCCAAATTAAGTACAAAATAATAAATGTATAGCAAAACAAAAATAAAAAATTGGAAAATTGTTTGAATTTTAATATTGGTGCTATTGATTAATTTATTAAACTATTTTAATGGGGTATAGGGGTGAATCTCTGAAAGATTTAGTAATTGGGTCTGAAATTGATTTTTAGGAAAAAACAATAAACTTGAACCAAAATAAAATTCTGCGTAGGCAAAATAATAAGCATATATTACTCGATATATTATATAACTTATATGTTAATAACAAATAAGTTAGTTTTCTATGAAGATAATATAATTCATATTTATTTTAGAGAAATTATAGTCATCTTACAATATAAAAAATATAAGACATTTTAATTTTACAATTTTATGATTATTTTATTTTTAGAAATTATTATCTTTATTTTAAATACACAATAAATATTTCCTCGAACATTTCTGTCAATTAAATTTTTAAGTGTTTAATTAAAAAATAAATACAAACTTGAATTACCTTTTCACCATCATAAGTAATTCAAAATAAAATAATTTCAAATTCAAATTTGTATTTTATATAATATATCGTTTACTTTTGAAAAATATATTTTGGTCCCACAAATACTATAGATTCCAATACTACATTGATCAAACTTAACCGACACCTCTACCCTCTTCCCAGCATTATATATTTTGACCTTTTATTTGCCAACGGCACTTCACGGGAACAGCTGCAGTAGCAATGTGCTGCGAGAATGAAGGC
This sequence comes from Aphis craccivora, assembly GCA_009835225.1. Lineage (NCBI taxonomy): Eukaryota > Metazoa > Arthropoda > Insecta > Hemiptera > Aphididae > Aphis > Aphis craccivora. The sequence goes on along the minus strand of VUJU01000121.1, from coordinate 130,482 downwards.
CGACAGCCTACGCTCACGCCTCCTCGTGGTGCATAATATAAGAACACAGACAAACCTCGGGCAGATTTACTCACGCGGATGGGTCGACCGGTTTTACATTATTGTTGTTTCATTCGTCGAAATATCAAAATGTAGTAATGATAAACAAAATATACAGATTTAGACTATTATATCAATGTTTTTGTTATACAACATTATTATGTTACTTTAAAAATTTCATAAGCATCTAGTTTGTGTATCCTTAAATTTATTGCACTATATGGTCTATATGTAAATGTAGGTTTAAACAAAGCACATCAATATTTACATATCATAAAATGAAAACGTGGAGTTTAAAATTTAAGTTTCTACAATACATAAATACTTTTGCATCATCTTAAAAAATGGGACAAATCCTATTTGACTAATTACTAATAATATATGAGTTAAAACGATAACTTATTTTATATATATTATATAATTAAACTCAGTTAATGTTAAAAAAAAAAACTAACAATTAAATATTCTTCTTATTATTCATAATAATAATAATAATACCAAATAAACGTGAGTACTTAATTATTGTATACACCAATAAACTATGACAGCAAAGGAGTAATATTTTTCATACATAGCCTCCCTTTGCTATCGGTTAAACAGGAAAAAAAGCTTACTTTATCAAACAGATAATTATTTTCAACAAAATTCAACATACATTCCTGAATGACAATAAATAGAATACCTTATAATTATTTAAATATTATTTAGATGTTACTTATTAGTTGCTACTCGCATGCTATACCTAACAACTACAGTATGCATTTCATTAGTATGTATTACTATTGTTACTATACTTAAAATATTGAACAATTGGATCTTGTCTGAATTCTGTATTTTCGTTTATTAAAAATAATTATAGATATACGATTCTTAGTATAAATTTGGTTAGATAAACAGGCTGATTATTTCGATGCGAAATAATCTCTATAAACATTGAAATAATAATAATAATAAAAAAAATTATATGTTGAAATATTAATTACCTAATTCACATTTATAATGCTTTTTATAATAATTATTCTGTAAGTATTCAGTTATATAGTTTAATATTATAAAATTAACATACAAAAGTTGCACAAATAATGAATTATTTTGTTCTAATAAGTTTGAAAGTATAAAATCCAAACAATATTTTAAGAAACATACGCGTACGTTTACCTGGAGACTATGTTTAAGAAGCAACGTTTCAATTTGTTGTTCACACAATAATATAACCACCCAGAGGAATATCTTTATTTTTTAGCATACCTACTGCATCCAAAATAAAAAAGACAATAGATAGTCAATTCAACATACATACTTTGTTTACAAGTACGTATTTAACCCATTATAACTTATTTTTGTCATACAACATTTTACATTTCTTAAATAGTATAGCAGATCAACGATCAACTTTTATAGGTACTGAATTTATAGCCAATTTTTAAGTATAGAAAATGAAATTAGAAAAATATATAATTATTATTCATATATAATATATGTAATATTATACAAGAAAATATATAAATGTCTATTATTAACTTTTTTATACAGAATCCCAAACCTGGTTAAAATGTAACTCTGGATATAATGTATTACGTAAATTAGTAATAATATTATGGAAATAAAAATTCTTAAATTAGTTAACTGTTTTATTATTCTATACAATAACATACTTATTCTTTCCACTTCAATTCTGACTTTGTTTAAAGCACTCATGGCCTAAGTGCTTAGGGCCTGTCAATGTAAAATGTTGTCAAGCGGAAATAATACTCGTATTGATAATACGGAAGGGGAAAGGGGGATCGATGTGTAACTGTTAATAATATACCTACTATAGAACAAGATAAAAATGCAAAAAAAATTTTAATATGATTGTCTTCTATACAAAAATTCCTTGTTTGAAACGAATGAAAACTTTCACAACAATCTTACTAACAATGTGCAGGTGTTTAAGCTTTAAGCCATAAAAACTGCTGTACCGTATTTTACTAGATACCTAGTATTTTGAACTTAATATTTTATTTATTATTATAATAGAAATTATTAATCTCAATGAAAAACGTATAGGTATATATTTACTTTTATTAATATTAAGCTTTTGTACTAAGCGAGCCCAAGCTTATTTTAATAAAATAGATAGGTATTTGACACACGTTAATCCCAAACTTGTAAATTGATTACATTATTTATCTGTATACGTACATCATAATCAGTAAATACTACATAACAAATAAAATTATATTTAAAACAGTAGGTAAGTCTGCAGTAATGATTATTCTCAAATTCAATATAATTAATATAATATTAAGTTAATGGGATTTAAGAAATAAAAATGTATCCTTAGAAGTAAAATAATTTACCCTGTATTTCTTCCTGCTGTATTAGGCTATACCTATAAATTATTATTATAATTATTATTTATCATTATTGTTAAAATGTACTTATTATCAGTAAAATGGTTTATGATTTCAATAATAAAAATAAATTACATATAGGTACCTACTGTACATTTTATACTAATATAACAATACTTCCGAATTACATATAATTACATAATATTTTTTTTTAATAATATTTATTTCAGAAATATTCAATTTTGCGTATAACTATTTATAGCAGGCTTAAATTAAATATACTATAGTTATTATAAAAAAAATGCATAACTAATTTTATCATATGATGTCGTCTGTCGAATGTCATAACTCATTAGTCATTAGCATGAAAACTAATGCAAATTATGTTTATACATTTCCAATTCAATTTAAACTAATGATAACCTATTTCAACTGATAAAATCACGACTTATTTACCTAATTAACACAACACAAAATGAATGAGTTAGCTATATCTAGTGATTTCATATAATTACATAGTGCATTACATGTTAAATATTTTAGCAAATAAATTATCCAAGTTAATTTAAAACAATGTTCACTATTAATATTAAAAATACAATTTTATAAGTACCAGTATAGTCAAATTTTAAATTTAACACTCGATATACCCAGTGTAAATTAAATGTATAAAACAGTATACCTAAATCTATATTAAAATTAGAACAATCGCACGTGTAGGTACTTATGTAGGTACCTATTATAGAAACATCTCATTTAAAGTTAAAAAAATTCAGAAATGTAATTTGAATTAATGATTAAAGAAATGTATTACTCATTTAGATTTTTTATCCATTGTATTAGTTTATTGTACTAATATGATTGACATTTGTTCCCATAAAACAAACGCCTATAGGTACTACGAAACTGATGGCTAATGATGCAATATCGTAAAAATAAAATTGTATTGTTTTGCTTTGTTGTCTGGAAATTTGTTAATTCTTAGCATGATTTTAGGCAAAACTGCAAACGCATAACATGTTGGTTCATTTTTCAGAATACCCAAAAGTTACCTTAATTTTACTTAAGTATAGAAAACCGAAATTTAAATTAAGTATAGCCGAGAGTATAGCTTAGAATCGAAATATTTTAGGGAGGAAAATTTTATTTTAATTTTGTTTATGGGGAAAGTACTCACAGAGCTATTCAAATGTAATGAAGAACATTTTTCAATCCAAATAATTATAGAAAAATATAATTATAAGATTAATGTTTTATTCTACTTTTTCAAATATACCTATATATATAATGTAAATTATGTAGATATTTAAATTCTTAAAAGCTTTTGTGAGCTTCATTACATAAATCTTATAACATCTTTATTTAATCCAGCAAATTACGACTAGACATTTTAATCATACACTATCATGCCCATAATATAGGTAGATATCTATATATTTATGGTGATTCATGTTGATTATGTTTACCACACAAAATTGTAAAGAGTAAAGACTATAATTAGACGAGTATTTCGAGAAATATTTCTGTATCTGCAGAAGATACTTAGCAATGATGCAACAAATAGAACAACTCATGTCCGCTTTAAAATTATATTATAATAGGCTTTAGCTCAAGCTTAGACTCAAGCTATTTTACTCTCTATTTTAAGACTAATATTAGAGACTAAAATATTAAAATACATATATCTACTAGTCTATGAACATTTAGTTCCGTTTCACACAAATTTTACAGTATTAAATAAAAAAACAACAACTTATAGGTACACATATTCAACACGAAAAATGAAATAATCAATTATAATATATCTCAAATATTTCATTTTCAATCATGTCTTTTAAATTGTATGGCTTGCATAAATTTTGTGCTTAAAATAATAAGCATTTTATAGAAAATATTTTTACAGACCATTAGGTTTTATTTTTTAATTTTAATGTCAACATGTTAATTAGGTATTAATAAATATTTAACAATAAATTATGAATAATAATTCATGTAGTCATAGTTTTGTTTTAGCTTCAAAAATAAATTTATTTGGTAGCCCAAATTGCTACTTGTTTCTATTAAAAAATAAAGATCACACTCAAGCAAGACCAATGCGGCATGCACCTTCTCGTCAAAAAATAAAGAGGGAACCTCGAAGGGAACTAAACGAAGCGTTCGATGAATGTTTATATAATGTTTATATGTTTATAGTTTACACTATTTTCGGAGATACCTATGTTTCTCGGAATCATATAAGTTTTTACATAAGCGAAAATATTAGTCACCAAAATGCCATCCAAGATAAAAAAAAAAAAATAAGCAAAACAATACTTCTCTTGGTCTCTCCGTTCCTATTCACACCGTCCGTTTCAATTATCGTATTGTAAAATTAACCGTATCTCAATAGCCAATACAACAATATAAACGTGTAAAAGTATAATAATAAGTATACGTTAGGTTGTTAGGTATTATTATAATATTATTATCATCCGGATGCATTGAACCCTTCATGTAATGATTTTTATTATTATTATTATTATACCACACCTATATATAAAATACGAATACACCAGCTATTATATCGCCGACCAGTGGATAGATGGTCTGTGTCCGTCTTGTATTTCATTAATCGAAACTCAAGACGAAACTAACGCATTTACGAACTTCGAGAGAGGACGTGCAGGTTATAGACGAACAACGACGGCGGAGAAACACGGCGATGGAACAGTGCCAATGGAAGAGAACCAGACCGAAAGAGTATGCGCGCGCGCTTTACACGCATATACAATAATATTATTATACCTATATATTATATCTATTACTCTAAAACGACAAACAGCTCGAATACTGCCGCCATCATTTTAATTGGACAGCGGTTAGATACGAATATTATTATATGTACCTATATTGTATATTATGTAAATTTCGGTCGCTGGTCGGCAACTAGTACCCAAGATGAAAAATGAAAAAACGGGTTTCATTTAACAATCAATTAGGCATTCAAAATTGTATGACTATTATTGTCTGAACACTATCAGTTAGACTACTAACTTCAATATTTTTATCTCGACATTTTACCAAAATTACTTACCAAATTTCCAATAGAAATTTAATCATAAAAAAGAGGGTAAGTGAGTACCGCTCTGCTGTACTGACATTAGGTGCCGTGTGGATCACTATTATATATTATAGGAGGGTTAAATTTGAATCCAATGATAATTATCATTACAATACGAAAAACGATTCTGAACGAAGATGATTTGTCACCATAGGATATAATTTTCAGTGGTTGGTGAAAAAGGTGGTTTATGTTTTGATGACCTGAACACAGACCTATGTATTCTTATAATTTTTTAATCACTATAAGAAACCACTCATAAGGAACCTTGTATTAAATTTTCAAGTTTTTTTGGTCATCCAAAATTATTTTATCGACACTTCAAAAAAAAAGTTCTCATAAAAATCGAAAATTTCAGTGGTCTATAAATAACTCAAAAAAAGTAAAAAATTTTTGAAAATATAACTGTATAGGTACTATTGGGAAATTCAAAAAATGACCTCCCCAATGCACCAATTAGATTCACTTACAAATCGGAAAAGCTACTGAAGTTGAAAATTGAAGCAATTTTTTCGACACGTTCTCGTGTACATAGACACAAAAATAAATAAAAACACCCAACATTGTAAAATCAGGGGTAAAATCAATACATTCATCGCTCCACTCAAAATCTAAAATGAATACCATTCAACAGTGTCCAGCGATTACGTATTTTAACAAGTACCTATAATAAAAATCAAAAACACAGATATACCCTTGGGTATACCGCATCTATACCGTACGTGATTACGTAATACATTTTATGATATGAACTTACCAACACGCATACAATTTAAATACCCAATACTAATGAACAGGTACCAATAATCTATCAAATATTATCGACATAACAGAAACCTCTGGAAAACTCCTTAAAATATTTCTAGAAATTTGATACCTATTATAAACTATTAAAACTAATGTAAATGAAAAAAAATCTTATACGAGATGTCGAGATGTGAGTATTACAAGTTTTTGCTTAGAAATATTTGGATCGAGATTTGGATTTAAAATAGAATTTCTACCAACTTGCTAACAATCAGGATAATTTAAAGGATAATAATGCGCATATCTTACATACCAAGTGTATAAATAACCTAAAATATTTGTGAAGAAAAAAATTGAAAAGTATGAAGAATTTGGTGTTTAGCACACACGTGGTATGATATAATACGTATAGGACATAGGTACGTCTAAGTAATATAAAACGGGATATTAAAAGGAAATCGTGAAATGCTCGGTGGGGCATTCTTTGTGTTTTATTATTATTTATTATATACCTACTTGAAATTTGACCCAATGGAGGCGGTAGGTAATATGTTCTTTTCAACCAAATCATTCGGTCCCATATAAAGCAGACCTGATTTCGTATGGTAAAAATAAAGAACACTTGTTTTTCGTAGGCATGCCAACATATAAATACCTTGTATAATTAAAACACAATAAATAACAGATTGGCAGAACTATAAGATGATATAAATGATGTAAGTACAAAAAAGTTATATGATAAGCCTAACATAAATAAGAACCTATATCAAAAATACTCTTTTGTATTGAATTACATTATAAATCAGATAAAACTGAGGTAGGTACTCAAAACATTATATTTTTTTGTAAGACTGGCGATTTCATTAAGCTACACGACTTTATAATATTCTGACAGAATGTAATACATAATGTGTATCTATATCTACTATAAGAATTTTAAGGGTTGCTTTTCCATTAACTGCAACAAACAATACTAGTTTCACTTTGATTTCTCTATAAGCCATGACACGAAACGTATAAGATCAGATTAACCGGGTTTAAATTCTGTCTCATTTTCCTTGCTCTCCTTTTAGATAGGTACAATATAAGTGCCTTACAATTAATTACACACGTTTCCGTTGTTCTGTGAACCTATTCGGTTATTATTTACTCCCCTGGCTATACATTTTTTTGCAGATTCATTTTATACAGGTAAATATACGACAAGCCTGTATTTTGTTTGGGATAGCCCAGGGGTATTGTGGGAGTCGACGGAGAGGAACGTGACTGACTACGCTCAAGGATCATTCTAAACTGTTATTAACAGACAACAGTGCACCAGCAATAAAAACGTTTTGTTTAAGGTTCTTTTATTTTTTCATCTCTCCACTCATCCGATCAAGGGCACATTTTTTACACCAATTCTAAGATCTGATTTAAGAAAGAAAGAAAAAATAGTTTCTATGTTAGTTTTGGCAATGTTTTCTTCGCAATGATTCGGTCTGCTTTAAAAATAAATTGGGAAGAAATCTCGAAAGATATAAATCCAAACGACACATGACGACGGTAATATAAAACATCCGTTTAGTTTGATATGCAATATAATTACTTTTATCCATATATTAGGTACTTACAGTACTAACTCTAAAATAACAGAAAACAAATATAAGAACCTAAACTTAAAATAAAGATAACGAAGATTTCATTTGGAAATAATTAATTTTGTTACATCCTACGTAGATACTTGGAGATAAGTTTTTTGTAAGTAATACATCCATTCACTTTTTTTTAATGAAACATCATTTAGCAATATAGGTACTCGACAATATATGTAATACTAATTAATATGATTTTTACGAACTGGTAATAGCGAGGGTAATAGTATCTGTATTATAGTCAATAGTTGATATAGTCGATAAATAATTGCAAAAATGATATGTACCTATTGTATCTATACTTAAACACTTGTAGGTTTACAATCAATCTCATTTAAATATCGTTTAAATAGAACTTGATTCAGACTATTATTATTATCAGTTAGTAGTTAAGTAATAAGTAGGTATAAATTAAAATATATTACATTCGATATATATATTTAATGTACCACTGATTATAAATTAGTATTTTAGTATTTACAGTCAATGCTAGTAGATCTCTCGCAGTATTCAATCTAATGATTGTTTTTTTTTAGTTTTTTTGTAGCTAAAATAATAACTACAAATGATTCAATGTTATATCATTACCTAAATATTCTTAAAGTAAATACGTATTTATTGTATTAAAATTAAATATATTTAGGCTATAGGTATGCAAAGTAGTACTGTAGTATCTATAATTATATTATTATTCAGATACTTGTGAAAACCTTTTCAATTAAATCAACATAAGTACCTACCTGCTTCTTGTGGAATATACCTACAAGCTAACAGTTTTTCTGTTACTTTTCTTAAGCCGACGTTCTTTTTGTTTTCTACAAACAGATATAGGTTTCGTAGGTAATTAAATGTCGGTAATTTAAAGTTTTTGTTTGTTTGAAATGTACAAATAGGCAAAATTGAAAACGGGTTCGCACATATAATCGTCACTACCTACTACCACTACATTCATCACTCCTTCTACTACATAATTACCACAGGAAGTTTGGTAACCCATTTGGCCATTTAACACGACTGAAATATTCTGTGGTTAAGACAAGTAGACAATCAGATCCAATCTCTGTGTAGGTATTTTATACACTTATACACCTCGACAGTAACATTTAAAAATATTTTGTATTAAGTTACCTACTTACGATTTTGTATAGTAAATTATCCATCATTTTTCGGCTACAAGCCAAAACATCGAGCAAAACACGTTGTAACAACCAATATACATGAAATCAGATTAATAATCTTCAAGAAAAAAAATAACGATGGTTATCTCAAATATCACATAATAATTATTGCACGAGTTATTGCTATTAAATAACTTATCCATTTGTCTAATATCTTAATTCGAGAAAAAATCCGAATTAAAATGTCATACATTAGTAGGTTGATGCTTTATATATTGGGTAGAAATACATAGCAAATTATTTTTCAAGTTTTAAATACATTTGCATAAAAACAAAAAAGGTTGATTTTCGAAGGAGTTGTATTTGTGGTAGAAATAACTGCGTGGAAAACTTCCTTTTTTTATTTCGTAGGTTACTTACACACTACGAAAGAAATGATGTTTTGTCGGTAAACTATAATACTAGTTGGACGAAAAAAAGGTAACCACAGGAGTTCTCAATCAATGTCATGGATACATTCTGACTCGTTACACTCGATCCGTAACCGTTGATTCACTTTTTCGGCAATTGAAAAAAAATACGTTTTCACACGAATTCTTAACGGGGTGAACCTATTCCAACCACATGGAGGAAAGGGTTTTAAAAATTAACAACGAATACTCAGAGCAGCAACAACAGTTTTACAATCGCGCCTTAAAAACAACTATAATACCAACGTCAAATGAAAGAAAACAATAATCCGAGCAATAATCGCTGTCTTCTCATAGGTTGGTAGGTAGATGTACAAGTTTTGAAGACCCGCTTTGCCAAACTCATAGATTAAGACTTAATAACTTATTGTTATCTATTATACAGTTAATATTATTGCAAACTAGTTTTATATTACACCTATGGCAGTCGCACAACAACAAAAATTTTAAAAACCGGTTTCGACGGCGAACGACAACCAATAGACAACAGAACGGACGTTAAAATAATATATTAATATGATAACATTGTAACTGCAAGTGGTAAGTAGTAGGACGGACATGGAGAAAAACTGTTGGAGAGAGCGATGTCTAGAAAAATTTAGCCGGTCGGCCTACACCTTATAACCTACTCAGGTAAAGGCAATGGACGTATTATTTTTCAGGCACGCGAACGACGGACGTGCAACAAAATGGGCGAGTCCGCGGAGAAGGTAACACAACGTCGAGTCATCGTATCTCGTATACGGTATACGCACTACGCGCATATACGCACGTGTTTATCGCGAACCACGGGACAAAAATTAAGCATTTCGCAAATAGGTACGCGAATCGCAATTCGCGTACCTACAATAGTATAATAGTATTAGGTATAATCTAACTAGCTGGTAATGTCATAACACGTGTACGTAATTAACTCGGCACATACTACTTGGTTGGGCTACTGACTGAATGAATACTCGTCTTACCTTTATAATAGTGGTTTGCCGGCCGGCGATCTCCTTGGTTAACAGTTTTCACAAACGGATAAAAACGACTTGAACAATATAATTTACACACGACCGATTATAATAACAACGACGACGATATTATTACCTATCGTCGAAGAAACGGAAAAAAATTTATCGCACACGGTAAAAATTAAATTAGAAAAAAAACAACCGGTGTAAACAATGCGACGGGCAAACGCGCGCGCACACACATCACCGCCGGCGCGTACCGAACACAACACACGCACGCACGCACGTTAGGACTACGACGGCACACGTCACGCTGAGAGACAAAACGATTACAACGGCGGCGACGACGTCCGTACGCGGCAACGGAACGCGAACGACTGACTAAACGCCGTCTGTGTATATCCGCTGCGCCGCCGCCGTTGTCTCGCGTGCGTACGTACGCGTTCGACTCTTTGGCGGCGGTGGCGGTGGCGGCGGGCGCCGTTGCCAGCCGGTCGGTCTGTCCGTCGCCTACGTCGTTGAGAACGCGACCACGGCCGTGCGAGCAGAGCCGCCGCCGTAATTGCTGCTGCTGTTGCTGCTGTTGCTGCATAGCTGACGCCCGATGACGTTTTTCCATAGACCTGAAACAGCTGTCGGTGGGGGCCCGGCACACCGGTTCCAAAAATCACGACCGTCACAATTTGATCGTCGTTGTAGTTGTAACGATTTTTCGAAATGAAAATAATAATAATATAATGGTCAATACTTTCTTCGATCTCGTAACGCGGGTTATAATTTTTCGCGGCAAATGTTTCGCCAAAAATTATGAATAGGTATAGATCATGTGTGTCTACCAACTGGTTTTTAAAGGATTAATACTAAGTAGTTGGTAACTTGTTAGTACCTACCTATATAGTATAATATACTTACCCATCAATATTATTAATTATTATGTTTCGAAACGTTATACGATTGTTGTGCGAAAAATATATTAAAAATACACTTAATTGAATTGTATTCGTAATTTTTATTTTCGTCACCACGTCTTTATAACAATATTAAAATCATTATTAAAAACTATTCGTATTTACAACTGTAAACTAAATTATTATAATTGATATTGTGATTTTTATTAATAAAATAATATAGGTAGGTATGAGTCAATATGAGTCTAAAATATTCTACATTATATATACCGATATTAAAATTCGGTATACCAGATCGCTGCAATATCAATTCTACACTGTATATAATAATTAATAACTTAAGCTGAGCTTGTAACTAACTTATATAATAACTTATAATACCTACCTACCTTTAATGGATAGATATTTACTCTCAAATAGTAATATTCTGTAAATACTATAATAGTGCAATGAGGTACATAATATATATATTTATAATGTCAATTTTCAAACCAACTTGATTCACTTACACAAAGTTAATATATTGACTTTATAAGTATATAATTATAAGTTATTATTGCTCATAATGTAAATGAAGGCAAATTAATTGTCATATAGATATAATATAAAACATAAGATGATTAAAAAGGTAATATACAACAATGTAGCATAAAGCCATATAAAGCACAGGTACATTATTTTAGATATATAATTAATGTAACTTACCTATTAATTGGACTTCATAATTAGTAATTACCTACTTATAAAAATAGGTGCATTATGATTTATGTTAAATATATAATTTAATAACCTATGTGTAAAATGTAGATTTAGGTAGGTAGTGAATAAAAATTCTAGTAAATGGTGATTGAGATTTGGAGGTATCATTAGCAATACTATATACTATTCACTATACTTACTGTTGTGTAAAGTTGCCAAATTTTATTTTACTTAAGCTATGGGTCAAACATTTCTTGTAAAATGTTTATGAGAGGAATGTTATCACTCAATACTTCTTCTTGGTCCACTACCAGGAGATTTAGCATCTTATTTTTCACTGACTTAAATACCGCATATAATTGTCAGTATTTTACGACATACGTGATAAGTTTATAAAGTAAAACTAACTGGATGTTACAGTTTATACAAATCGGAATGAATAAACGTTAAAATTATCGTTTAGCAATAAGTGATAACAAAAATTGTTATAGTGTAATTTAAAGGAAAAACAATGAACTCATTCATTATTTAGCCGGAAAAATAATTAAAAAATTGATTTCGTCTGTCTATCAAGTAATCAACTTGATTATTCGTTTATCATTATTCATTAATTATAAAAACAATATTGTTTTTCTTCTAGAAATGTTTTATAAATGTCTAATAAAAGCCAAGATGTTAACATAAATTATCAACGTTTATTTCTAGGACAATTATTGGCATTTAGCCGTCCCAAAACGCATTATCAGAACACAAGCACGCTTTATTTAAAACCGGTACGGTATGACAACTATTTATACTATATATTATAGTAATGACTGCAACATATAGTATGAAGAGTGATATTAAATTTAAGAAATTTCTCATAGAAAATATTAGAAATTGTTTAATTTAAAATTAAGTCATAATTATGAATCTATACCTACACACTTGATTCACGAACGTTGGTATTTAAATTATTGACATTTCTTGAATTTGAAAATACATTTAATATTAGGAACTTACATGCTGTATCTATATGCATTAACTTTTGTTTGGATATTTTATAAAAAAAATTGTTATAATTGTTATTGTTTATCAATATGATTATCCTTATTAATTCATTTAATTCATTGTTAAAAATGCTACATGTTTATCAATTTTACAATATTTTAGTTTATTCGTCATATAAGTCACCAATCATTTACAATAATGCCAATATTTTTGGAAAACTGGAAAATTACAACGATATCTTACTATAGGTCCAAAATGTGTGTATGAAATTCAAGAAGAATCAAAAAATATTTATTTTATTTTAGGTACCCATACCTATACTACAATTTTATAATTATAAAACATCATGTGTCTGGTAGGTATATTTTATATTATATTGCACCTCATTTAGATAGTATGATTTGAGTAATTTTAAATTACATATTTACATAATATATTATTATGTAACAAGTTTAAAATATGTAAATACAATAAAATTATACAAATGTATGTTGTACGCTTAAAACGAGAAATCGCCAACGGTGTTTGTACAATATTAATTTCCAGTCTACGAAATTAAATTGTATATAAATTTGATATTTTATTATATAGTGCTATTGTTATTACCTAGTTGAAAGTTTTGATTTTAAATTATTTACATTTTACACGATTTAATAACTATTTGAATTGAATAGATACCTATTTGTGTTTTCATTTACCTAATAATTCATAAAACTACAATATTTTCACAAGTGCAAATTTTATCTTCCTATAAAATAACAAACATAAATTAGGAATACATTTGGATATTTTTTTATAATATCTCACCTAATAAAACTTTAAAATAGTAAGCACTTAGTAGCTTCTAACTACATATTTTATAAGCTATTTTCTTTGTTATAAGTTTCATAACTTTTACTACATAATATTGATTGATGACCAATGAAAAACTTCAGAAACCCTTTAAAAATAGACACATTTTATTTGATATTAGATACGTTTTAAAAAAAAAACTATTATACTTTAGTTGACTGTCATGCCAAGTAAGTTTTATTAACTCAGTATTATATAATTTAAACATATGAACTATGGTATATTGTAGCTAATTGTTCAGTAATTTAAGTGTATATTATCTACAACGAGTATTTAAAATGTGTCTACGTTGCCATAAAGAATGTTATATTGTAATAATTGTTAGTCTGCTTATTTTTAATGAAATCTAATAAAAATAATACAAATTGCCTAATTAAAGGATTTTAAACTACATACCTAAATTGGTATATCACATAAATTAACAAAATTGTAGATTATTGTAGTTTTTATCAAAAAATTATTCGAATAGCTCTGGTATTATAACTTCTAGTTTTTCGTTGTCTTCTGGTCATTTATAGATTTATATTATTGGAAAATCATAAATCAGTTAAATTTACAATACACAAAGTCTAAAGTAAGAACTTAGAATATTCAACCCTCGGCCCACTTTGTCTTTATTCAAGGCCTATGAGCACATGCATACATTTTTAATTATTTGATTCATATTATTATTTCAACTATAAACCACTAGATTTAAAAAATAATAATAATAATAACTAGGTTGCCTGCTACCTATAAAAAGGTCGACGACCAAATAAAACCCTTAGATTAGTTAGCAACTTAAATGATTTAGTATGATGATAATATAATCTTATAATAACAGCATTACTGTTAGAACTTAAAACTATTATTATAAAGTAATGAGTTATGATGTGATGCTTAATATCATAAGAAATATAATATTATACCTATCACTTAAATATATATTTGTAAAATAAAAACGACGAATTTATATTTAAAATTATGATATATATATAAACAAAAAATTAGATTATTTAGCATCAATCAAATTAAAAAACAGATCTTTAGGCTAAGGGAAAACTAGGAAAACTAATTAATTACATACTTAATACTTATCTACATACAGACTAAGTCTTAGACTATGAAACATTCACAACTACTTAAATTTAAATTAATAATTTCCTATTGTTTATTTATTATAATTGAAATCGTTATGTATTTAAAATATATATATTATATATATTAAGTATTATTAATTATACATTGCCTACGTGTAATCTTAAAATACTATTAATCAACAACAAAATTAAAAAAAAAAATAGCTTGAAAATACGTGTATCATCTCGTTACTAATGAACCAAATGAGGTGTAGGTTATAAAATTTTGGTTTCTCTTTGTAATTGTTATTTAAATTTTAACTCCAAAATGCTACTATATTATAAGCGCATGAAAATATGAAATGTGTAGTGTGTACAATAATAATAATTACAGTTTTATGAAAAGTTTGCTCAGTTTAATATTACCAATTAAATTAAAGTATTCGAACTTTATAGAAACACGCAAAAAATGGCATCGGTTTGTCGACAATTACCTACTAAGTCACTAAGAGTGTCGTGTCGATACACGTTTTCTCCCCTTATTTTATTCATTACCCTTATGGCCTTATATACCTATGGGTGGAATTCTGGATATTATTAATAATAATAGACATTTTCAACAAAATAATTTTAACCTTTTACCAATGAAATAGACTTTTTGTATTTTCTGTCTGAATAAATAATATTAATTCAACCACGTCCGAGATTAAACATGTGATGTGCGTAACACCGCACGAGAAACCACAATTAGAGGAATTTATCCTTTGTCCTTTGCATGTCTAATTATACAGAGTGTTAAAATAACATTAAACCCACAAGTCGCAACTACCATCGTTGCAGGTATACCATTGTGACTGCCAATATGAACAACGTAGTGCACATGTGCAAAGACTGAGAAGGTAAACAGTGCGTATGAACTTTATCCGATTCTTTTTACCTACCTATATTGTAATGGGCCGTCTCAGACCGTCGGTAAAGCGAGGGTGGTAAGTGCCTACATCAGGAATCCACCGCTCAACTAACGATTTTTTTTTTATGTTAGGTACCACAAGACCGATTTTTATTTTTATGAATTGTAATAATTATGTAAAACCAAAAAAATATTTAATAATGATTTTGAATAGACAATAGTGAAGGTTAACAGTGAAAATATTTTTAAAATTGATCGGTTCACCAGAATATTATAAAGGGAGATGGTAAACTGCGGCAAAATTTACCTTTTTCTAAAAGTCGATATGTAAGCTGCGACAAAAAAAAAAAATTAAGATTATACAATCTGCGACAAAACCGATAAGATACATCATACAAACTGCGGCAATTTATTTTATATACTTTCTATATATACTATATATAGTACATACCTATGTATATATATCGTTAAATTAATTATGTGATGTTTCGTCTTGAGGTTAATATAATAGGTTTAATTTTTAATAATAATAATATTTTTTGAATTTTAAAATTGATTTTTTGATTATACGATTTTTAAAAATAATTTTTAACAATAAGTAATAACATACTTTTCAATATTTAAAAATTGGTTTTTCTTTATTTTTAAGCCTTATACTCTAAGACTTATAGCTGCAATAACAAGTAATAGGTATTATAACTAATTAAACGATAAACGTGTATAAAGATTATCGTAACGATATGTATATACAATATACATGTAGTATATATAGAAAGTATATAAAATACATTGCCGCAGTTTGTATGATGTATCTTATCGGTTTTGTCGCAGATTGTATAATCTTATTTTTTTTTTGCCGCAGCTTACATATCGACTTTTAGAAAAAGGTAAATTTTGCGCACTTTACATACAGCCATTATAAAAATGTATCATAATATTTTTATAATCCAGGTATCTATCTATATGTTATTGTTATATTCTTTATTTATTTAAATAATTAAATAAATAGGTAATACAATAATTAATAATAGCCAGTACTTAGATGAGAAAATGAAAAAAATCTTATTTATTTTATTGAAATATTTACTTCATTATTTTTATCTATTATTTAATGTATGTAGTATGTATAATTTAAATATAATAATTTTTAGTATAAGTATACTAAATATTACTTATATATTAACTGTTTTTAAAAAAACTACCAACAGAAGTTTCTATATATTGAAAATGAAAAAAAAATCGACCAATGAATACCTACAGTACCTATCTAGAACTAAACTTTATTTCAATTTGAAAATTAAAGGTAGTCCATAATTATACACCTACAGATACTTAACATCAATACAGAGTGCTTCATAGTTCATATACAAAAAGCCTGGGATTATAACAAAAAGTTAGAATGCATGCTTAATAAATATATTTTTGAATAATTATAAGTATAATATATATTTTTGTTATTGCAGTGGTAGTAATAAATTATAGTAGTTATGATAAGGATTATCATATCTAAAACAAGTTCACCCCATTTTAAATCCTAAGAGATTATTATTTTTTAAAGATAATTTCTGTGACTAAATTAATCTAAAACGTAATATAATATATAGTTTAAGTTGGGGAAGTAATGATATAGCAGTTTAGCCTACAACGCAGTTCCTCCCTCAGCCCACGCCCCCACGATTCTGTTTAAAAAAATATAGGTTAAGAATTTAAATATGTACTTATCTACAATCTACTTCATGATATAGTTAACTACATAGTCATTTACTCTATAAACATACTACTGCTGCGGAAAAAAAAATAATAATCAGTATTTGTGACCTGTGGGATGAGGGCCACGTCTGGACACGTCGGATCCGGATTCGACTTGTTTCATCTGGTCAGTTAATAGGAAGCCTTTAGGTGGTAGTGACTGGATAATAACCCTCGTAGTGGTGGATGACTGACGACACCCACGAGACAATTTTTCTATCAGTCCACGAAAAACTATTTCGCATTTTCATTTATGCAATCACCTCCCAGATAATGAATATTGTATATCTTACATTAATATTATCTAAGCGGCAACATCAATCATTTCGGTATTTTGTATTTCATTGCGTTAAAATAGTATTATTATCGTGTATACAATACATTATATACTTACCATGTGGCATGTACATCGTCTTTCAAAAGATGTAGTCGTATACATTATAATATACTATATATTCCACAGTTACCAATAATTATTATATTTGATCTTAATCACCATAAAAATATAAAGAATCCATTGTACGATAAAAAAAATAAACATTTATTTCGGTTACGGAGTTAAAGAATATAATTTGGACAGTTTTTTTTTTTTAGATATCATTATTATTATTATTGGCCTACGCGTTTTCTTAATTTGTGCATAATCATCTTTCATTATATAATAATATAATATTAACTTAAGATTCAAACTTATGAAGTTTAAAAATCATAATCGTATCATTAATAATTTTGTTTTGTTTTAGTTTAGTCAGCACATAGTTTAATTGGCAATATAAAAGTTATAATATAATAGGTACACTACATTCCAAGATGCTGTCTTAAAATAGGTATATTTAAATTACTATTTACACTTTTTTTTATAATAACTATTTATAAGTATATGATTTATATCATATTATTATTCATTTCGTGTCATTAAAAAACTAAATTAATTAAGAATAAAATAAAATATGTATTACCTAATAAAATTATTTTGTATCATCATTATTTATTTTTTAATAAATTGTTAAATTAATTTTTTTTCCGTGTAACTACTAAGAATAATTATCTTATGATGTATTATATTTTATCAAAAAATAAAATTTAAAGTTACATTTTAAATATTTATATTAGTTATTACTTATGAATTAACAATATTCCATACCTAAAAATTAAAATTGTTTATAGTTGTTTAAGTTACATACAAAAATCATAAAAGATAGCATATACACAAAATTAAAAAAACTGTAATTAAAATTCCAAACTAACTATGTTTGATTTGATTTTACTTTTTGCTTTTATTTGATTTTACAAAACATGCAATAATTCAATAGACTTAAATAAACATATGTAAAACATAGCTCCGATAATATATTGACTCCAAATGTACTTGGATAATGGATATTTCTATATAGATACTGTTTTAGTTATAGAATTTTCTAGATGAATGATACTGTGTATTTCATTTTTATTTTTATTTTTTAAACAGCATTAGGGGAAGGTGGGACAGAACCGTACTACTAATTTTTAAGCACTGTAAAACTAACAAAATGTTAAAAACTTGAAATTGGATTGCGTAATTAAATTACAAATATTGTTAGCTTCAATAATATTTAAGAATGTTTATACAATTTTAACATGAACTTAAAAAAAAATTCAAATTTTGAAAGTAAGTACTTAAAAAAACGATTTTGCCCCATAGGTGGGGTAAAACCGTATTAGTCTTGGTGCAAGACCGTATGATAGTTTTATGATCTAAAATATAAATAGTAAAAATATGATCAGTGATAGTGTGATACACAATATCTCTATTAAAAAATGTGTAATAACACATTAACACAAATCATTGTTAAAAAATGCATTTTTATAACATAATTATGATTTCCATCTACCTATTATATACAAGTATCAGAGGGGGGATATGGAATAGAGATTTATTTTAGGTACTGGTACAGTGATTTTTATGTTAAATGATACTTAGTTTTGATAAATATTTCTATTTTTGACTCAAGCAGACAGCTTGCGTAATGGCATACGTTTTTGCCCCACAGTAGGTTGCTTTAAATTAACAGTAGGTAATTAAGTAAAAAGTATAAGGAATATTCCTTCAAATTATATTATTTAATAATCTGTACTTAGTTTTTCATAACTTGAAAAAATTTTCATGCACATCAAACAGAATTATGTATAAATATTTTAAGAAAGAAAAAAATATCTTAACTGAAGTTTATATAAATTATTGGTAGGTATACTATGATATTATATAGTACGTCAAAATTGTCAACAATATTTTCTGTACATGTACATATCAAACGATAGGTATATTTTAATATTAATATGTTTAAATAATAGATTTTACCAAATAAAATCCCAGTGAATTATTATAATTCTGTCAAGTTTGGATTTATTCATAAAAATAAACCTTACTAGATAGGTATACTATAAAATATTTCTTTTAAATAAAACAATTGTACTACTTATAATTTCAATAAATATAATATGAAATTGTTGAACTGTTTATATTAAAATAAACTAAATACATTTTTCTTATTCGCAGTTAAAAAAAAAAAAAAAAAATCACAATAAATAAAAATTATAATGTATGTTGAACCATACGAGAAAAAAAATGATAGTAAATATGAAAACCGTAACATATGTATTATAGTTGTTAGTAGTTATTTTAAGGGAAAAAAAAATTAAAATGAATACCTAATGCAGAATATGGGTCTAGGCACCTACAAAAAGCTAAATCCAGCTCTGCAGCAAATGAATATAAATTAAACACTCGTAAATAGGGTTACCAAAGTCTGGACTGTACCGGTTTTTAATTTAACATCTTAAAAAATGTTGCAATCGTTAGCCGTAGTTTTAAATACTGGTAATCCATAAACATCAAACATATAAAAAGTGTTATTGATATCTCTTACATAAAACTATGAAGTAATTAACACCGTTTTGTTAAATGACTACCTATCATAGTTATTATAAACAAGAAAGAATCTTTGAAACAGTATCTAAGAAGGAAAGGCTTCAGTCTCCATATCCAAGCCCCCTTTCCTATCGTTTTATTTACATCTGGGCGTGGGTGGTCCTACATTTGTTGGTGTTTCAAAATGACGTAATACACTAATTTATTAATATGTGTATTGTATAATACAATATGGTGGACATAATATGATATTGTTTATTTTGTCGCCGATTTACGATTTCGAAAAGTTTTTGACAACCTCATAGTTTTTTATTAATAAACATACTGTGTCTTATATAAAAAAAACTGATAAATAATAAAAAACAATTTTGAACGTCCTTTAACTCATCAACACAACACGTTGTATAATTAATAGTATTTTAAAAATCTGTCTCCGACTACGAGTGCATCCGGTTATTATAATACCATTCGATTCGTATAGTGTGTCATGCAGCTGAGGCTGAATACTACACCGATTTCTGACTCTTCGGACATAATATTATTTAGAGGATGCTACCCAGACAAACAAAATCGTATGCAATGGTCAACAGAATGTTATCATTAAAACCCAATGATGTGTCAATGATCAGTGATCAACATAAATTTTGGTCATAACTGGCAGCTTCTGTTGCTGTATATGTATCACAACTGTAATATCTGTTAGTTCTAGCTGGTCGACTATTTAATCACAAATTAAAGACTCTGACTGGGATATGATGTCGTAGTCGGGATCACGGTAACGATAGTACTAATTATTTTTAATAATTACTTTCTATGGATGTTCAATAATAATCGGAACATAACATCTATATTTTTTTTATACTTTTTGGTGAAGTATTTTTTAATTTAATTTTATAATATTTTACTTAATGAATAGATTTTTCCATTCTAAATAGTTTTTTTAACCTTTGACAAGCACACACTCTAAAATGTATGTAGCTACTACAAGTTTACTTAAATTCTTACAGTTATTATATTAATTTATTATAATACTATATAATTTTCGAAATCAGTACATGATCTATAAATTTATTCCGTGCACGCACATTGCGTGAGGATGATGGGAAATCCTGTCCTTTTATATACTATACAGATGATAATTCAACTTAACAACGCATCAAGGTTTGGATTTTACTGTTGTTGTTTATTTCGTTAACAAATATTTATAGTTTTGAAAAATTATTGACAATTTCTGGTTTTTTTTTCATCTTGAATGACATACCCACTCAAATTTAAAAGTGTATATAATAAAAATATGAAAATGTACGTAAAGGAAAATATTGCCCGTTTAACAGTGTTGCATCTGTACACCACTATTAATTAGATATTGATCAAAATATATAATTCTATAAACCTATAATATATTATATACTTCACTATTGAACTTATAAAAATAAAGATTATAGGTATCAGGTATATACAGTATATATTATACACAATGTAAAAATAATTAAAATCGTCAGATCTTACCGAAATTAATTAATTAATCAAAAGGTCTGGATTAAATTTAATAATGCTGTTTCGATCAAATAACACATCCTTTGGCTCTTAGATCGTACAAAAAAAATAATTATACCATATATAGTGTATACTGTATATATTATAAAAACTTAACCATAAAAAATAGTTATTTAAAGTAATTTAAATATCTGTATTACTTGAAATTATATAAATTTATAAAATTACAAACCATGAAAGTTTAATTATGTTGAAAATCACAGAAGTATTCAGTAGAACCTAACTATAGTAGATTTCTTGTGTCAATCTTATTGAATAGTTCACTGTAATGAATGTTTTATTTGAATTTAATGATTTAATTGATAAATTACATACAAAAAATGGCAAACGATATGTCATAAAACTCTACTTATATAAATATACAATTTATTATAACAAATATATAAATAGGTATGTTTTATTTAAGTATTTCATTAAATACACTATATGCAGTATACACACCATAACGCAGCAACATTATATTACATTTAAAAGTATGTACATTCTACATTGTGTAATACATTCAAATTATAATTTATTGGCAAGCGACAGTATTATGACTTATCTCAAATTTGAATGTTCAATTCATTCATGTAATATGATAAGTAATATATATGATAGGTAATAAATAATAATATGTGCACTTATAATCAATAATTTCATTATTGTATTGACTGTATTTGAATTTTATTGTTTATCTAATTTTTCTGGAATTCAATATTTTAAAAATTTATCAAAAGGATTTTTTTTTATAAAATTATACCTAACGCTATGATTGAGAATGTATTTATAACTGAACTATTTATTGTTATAATTTATAAGATTTTAAATATTTATTCAAGTGATTAAATATTATACATTTATGCTTTAAACTTTAAAGAATAAACACTGTTTAGTATTTACTCTCTAATATAATCAAACCAATTGGTAACCAAGTAGTTTTAAGGTTGTTATGAGTAATGACTAAAATCATTTGGATTTATGTGTATTATTTGTTTATTTCTAACTAGTAATTAAAAATTAAATGTTTTATGTAATGTGTGTGTGTTTTTAAATTTATTATCATAATATTATTATTATATTATAATATAATTATTATCATAATTTGTTTAAATAAAAATGAGTAATTATTTTATTTATTTATTATTTAGTAGTAGAAATAGTAGTAGATAATAGTAATATAATTATATCTATAATAAACTGTATAATATTAAAATTGTAATTTACGTCATAACTTGTAAAATAATAATTATCCATCAAAATAAAACAATTTACAATAATAATTTGTAATTGGACCAGAACAAAAAAAAACCCCTTTTTACAGTGTATGATAAGCTTTATAACTGTCAGTCATCAAAGTTTAGTTTTAAAATTGAAAAGTTACAAGTTACACTGAAGGACAAACGATAATTTAAAAATTAATAAATAATTTAGCTAATTAAATAAGTAACATCATTTTAATGAAATAAAATAAAAAACACCGTTTGTTAATTATTATACATACATAATTTATTAAAAATGTCACTTGAGAAAAAAAGTTGTTTTATTGTTAATATTTTAGAACCTAAGTAAAAGAAGTATTTTATACCTATGTATTATGTAAAAATATTACATATTATATTATATTAAAGGTAATATGTGTATGCCTAAATTGGTACTGGAAATTGGCTTTAGTGATTGATAGAAATTAAATTATTGTTACTAGTAAGTTTAGGTGATATTCTATGAGTAAGAATAAATACATATACATAGTGTTAACTCTCGGTAGGTTTAACTTACCATTTTGTAAGCCAATTTGATATTTAGGTGAATTTTAAAGTTTTGTGGAGCATTTGTTGGGTCATTGTGAGTTTAAAACTTATTTTATTGTCAGTATAGTTAGCTATTGTTGCATTTGTGTACAAGATAAAATACGAGATTGGTAAAATGCATATGAATATAAAATAGTAATAAACATTTATACAATAATAAATATATATTATAATATTTGTGTCCTTCTGGACTATTGTGAGGGCCTCTTGTTTAGATTCTTTTCTATATATTTTACAAAAGTTTCAATACTGGCTTGAAAATATGTTATATTATTTACACAGGTAATAGACACAACTGTCAAAATATATTATAAATAATAACTGTTGTAAAATAGTTGAATCATAACTATACATTAAGACATATTATGATATAATTATCAGCCAAGAAGTAATATATTAAATTCTATGAATTATTTTTCGACTTTATTGATTATTTTCATCTTTTAAAGGACAAGAGTAGTGATTTTGTAAATAATTAATAGTATAATATATTTATTCCAATTTAAATTATTTCCATCACTAATTTCAATTAATTTTCGAGTACTTGTTGATCATTATCCATGTAATCATAAAGTATGTTTGTTGTAACAAATTATATTTTTAAGATACTTATACTCATTAGAGCAGATAGGTCTGTTTTTATTGAAGTGAAGGGGATAAAAAAAAAATAACTGTGTATAAAATAATTATTATTTACACACGAATTTACCTAATTTCCTTAGGATGCTAATTTTAAGCTGTTGTCTGGAACTGTTAATTTGGCCCCATCTTAGAAATGTAGATATATTATTCTATTGTACATACGTCTAGAGGAATAACAATATAAAAATCAAATCGTAAAAAAACATTTTGTAATATAGTATAAATTATAGAATATATGAAATATTCATTTTTGCATTATTCTTTATTAACAACAGACACAAACTATAACAATGAAAATTGTTTTTATTTTTAGTTTCAATTTAATTACATCAAAATGAAAGAATCTAATATAAAACTGTTTAGAATATTCTTTGAAAAAAAGTAATCAATAATAATGTCTAGATAAAATTTGTATTATTAAACCAAATTTAAAATCTAAAATCGATATTTTTATAAAGAAAAACCTAAAGCAACTGTAAATAAAATAATAATAGAATAAATAAATAAATAGTATTATTATCATCTAAAATATTATAATTCTACACAACTGTAAAAAAAAAAAATTATTTCAAAGTTTAAAATATTTTAATTCTAAAATGTTTATTTTATAAAAACTTATACAGTTTGACATTATATACCTTTGAAAATTTACACGAATACACTACATGCATCATAACCTTTCTCAATTATAAATTTAAATTTACTTATATACGTCTTATACTATGTTCATGTTCAAAAAAAAGTAAATGTTAAGAATATAAGTAAAATACTAAAATATGTTTAAATTTATCTTACATAACCATGTCAAATAAAATGTTTTTTGAAAATATTTTCGGGGAGGTTCAATTTGCTTGAACATATTATTATTATAAACGTTCAGAAATTGTTCAAAAATATTTATGTTATATGTACCTACCTATATTTATAATTAAAGAAGGTAAATACTTCCTAATTATTCAACGTTAATTATATTATTTATATTATTAGCATAAATGAGGTATTGCGAGTGCATCAAATTTAAATAAATATAGTTTCGAATAAATAACTATAATCATTGATAGCTGTTTGGTTCAATTAATATATATTATGCCTAGTAATTTAAAAACGATCAATCAATACTAATCAAGGATCAAGAACGATCAATAAAATAATAAAATGAAGTTATGTATATGGTCAATTGTGCCTATAAATTTTTAAAAAGTACAAATTTAAAATGTTAAGTAGGTATATATGTTTAATATTCGACCGTTTTCGTCCAACGGAGTTGTTATTTAATACTATAAGCAGTAGTGCAATTAGGGTATACCATTTGAGAAGGGATGGCTGACAGTTGTAATCCAAGGTAATTAAACGGAAAAAATGTTCTAAATAAATACGTATTGTTTAAAAATGTTGGAGAGTTAATTTTACATTTGAAAGATTAAACTCTTCTTCATGTTCCATTCTAATAAATTGCGCAATTGCAGGATTTGAAAAAGATACACCTCTTCCATAGATCGAAGATATAACGTTAGAACCACGACATAAATATTATAGGAATAGTGGAACTCCGTAAGTACGTCGCAAAAAAAAAAAGGAAGAAATATTATTATTTACTAGAGAAAAAATATTTATTGCGATAAATATTTACGACAGGAAGTGAAAAAATTAAATACGACGATCGATGAGCTTGAAAAAATAAACAGAGAGTGAATGGAATACAAGACTTAGTAAAATCCTAATTCACAAACTGTCGTTCGATCTCATTAAGTAGAGGTATTTAGAATAGGGTCGTGTGTTTCGTGTTATTGAATAATCATAATAAAATTATACGTTACTTACACTAATATTGAAGAGAGCAGATACATTTAATTTTGATGATGTATAATATTATTAATGGTTATATTTGTATATCAAATAATTAAATTAAAACAGACAATATTTTTAAAATACTGTAAGCATTATATTGTAAATTAATTGGTGTAAAGGTGTTTTTTTTAATGTACAATTCTGAAAAGTTAATGCTAGTGTATTATATACTTATATTATATTATATGATTTCATTATTATGATGTTTATGATTTAAGTACCCACATAATCTGTTTTTTCTGATTTAATTATTCTAATAAATACAGCAAAATTAGGTTGATTGTGTCAAATTTTTTATATTGTTGCTATAAAAAAGTTACATTTGATGAGACAATTTTAAGTTTAAAATCTAATTTCTAAATTCAAATTTTTATAAATTAATTAATTAAATAATTAAAAAATTAGTTTGAAGGCTCGATAAAAATGAAGTATTTTCCTTTAAAAAATAAGTAATTTATTTGTTTATGTCAACGTCAGATAGTATTAAAAATATCGAAGAAGGATTCACAATTACTTAATTATACACTAGTATACATTTTACTCTTCTGTTCTTAGATTAATAAATTAATCATTGTGCGACTGATAGGTATGTAATTTGTAATTCTACGTGCATTTATGTATCTAGGACAATTGTGTATCTATCGTATTAATTCGACGGTAGATGGTTAGCTTGCTTG
The DNA here is from genome assembly GCA_009835225.1 of Aphis craccivora. NCBI lineage: Eukaryota > Metazoa > Arthropoda > Insecta > Hemiptera > Aphididae > Aphis > Aphis craccivora. The sequence goes on along the minus strand of VUJU01000121.1, from coordinate 103,494 downwards.
ATTGACCCTTAAAATGCATTTGTTAATTGTAAAGGTAGACAGAGACGTAGCAGAGGTAAGTAAATAGGTAATTGATATTATAGAGTGGTGATATTAACATTATATTATATTGGTATAGATTTTTTTTTTTTTTTTAATAAAACGTATGTTCATTGAAATGCGAGTTAGCACTAATTATTTATTTAATGCAAGCAATGCAATCTATTATTGTACCATGTTCATTCAGTAGTGAATAAATATTGGGAATTTCAACTGTATATTTTCATTTTATACAACCTGTAGTACCTACTACCAGAATGCAAACAGCTAGATAGATAGTATTTTGTTTCTGAAACGCGTGTTATCATTTTATCGACATGTACCTGATACCTATACACTGTATCTATGTGTTGTGTTTACCGATTTATTTTGTAATGTTGCTCAATTATTGTTAAATTACCGTTCTGAGGTGTACTTATTCCTTAAATTTTCTCGTAATATTTTTTTATGTTTGAAATTATTTTTGTTTCACTTATTTCAATTAATATGTTGATAAGTACTTACCTATATATTATCATACAAATGAAAACTATCTAATTTTAATCTATATATGCACTAAAATAATTCATGAATGAACTATTGCGCAGTTAAAACCAAAGTGTGAAACTATAAGATATAAATCTGAAAATGAGTTTATTAGTCATAGTTATTATATCATAGTTCGTTAGTATAACATTTAAATTAAAATTAATATTGCTTCACTGTTTTTATGTTCAAAGTCACGAATAGTTTTGTTATTTATTTAGGTAAATCATATAAAAAGTAGATTATTCTATTTATTAATTTATGTTACTATTTACTATTTTAAAGTTAAAATATATATTGACTCGATATATTATTGAGCAATTAAAGATTTTTTTATTGATTCAATTACACCAAATATCAGAATTAAAAAATATAATCAAATATATAAAGTGGTATTAAAGTAAATATTATCTTTAATATAAGTATTTATAAAAAATTATATAAGTTTTATAATTTTTAAGAGAAATTATAAAAGTATTGAAACTACAGACAGTTCTTAGCTGTTTGAACTAACCAAACCTAACGGCTAACTTTTGTCAATAAAGATTAGTATTGCTTGTTTTAAAATATTTAAAAGATCCTACAATAATTTATTATTTTATTTTTGTGATAATTATTTCATAATATTTGAAGATGTTTTTTGTTACACAGAATTTAGTACTTTATTCGAATTTATAATTTGTTTGCATAAATATTACAGTGCTGGACGCTGATATTAAAATATGGTTATTAAAAAAAAAATGTAAGTAATAGATATATGCATATTAATATCCAATTTTATAATCTGAATTAAACGTTTTAAGGTTAAACCTTTGTTAAGGTAGAGGTATACTTTTTTAAATATATAAAAAATAAAATAACAAAAATAATGTGAATTTATTAGTTACCAATAATGCGCTTTAATTAATATTTTATTTAATTTCAAGGTTTTCTCTTAATACATCACTTGATACATTATTTTATGTACTGCGATTTAAGATAGGTTTTATCAGTCTTGATATTATGTACCTTTTCTAAATAGTTTTAAATTAAAATTTTAAACTTGCCTATTTAATATGCTTTTAATTTTTATACTGCAGTAGGTTCAATGTACCTACTACCTACATCATTAAATTTCAACAATATAACTATACTACTATAATTTTAACCAATTGAGGGTTCTTAATTAGTTATATAATTAATTAATTAAATTCACCATTATATATTATATTGTATATAATATGCGTTTATAATATATTTGAGGTTTTAGATGAGATTTTTTGTTAAGATTAGATTTATTTTCCTTTAAATCATAAAAATACTTTGGCTTATGTCCTTAAAAGAGATGAAAAATATCATTTATGATTATTTTCTAAAAAAAAAGTCTTAGGAAATTTTTTCCACATTATATGAATTTAAAAAAAAAATCTTACTTTTCTTAGCTGAATGTATTCTATATGCGCATTGTATGTACACTATAATCAAATATACAAAACTATAAAATTCTTACCACCAGTAATAAGTTGACTCACCTAATTATTATTAAATTAGTGACTAAACAATGTATAGTAAGATTTCAGTGAATTCATTCCCAATCACATTTGGGCATAGTGAGCAGAGCCGTGCCGTTAAGATTTAGCGCCCAGGGCAAAATTAAAAATATTAGCCCCCTAATATTCTTAGAAAAATGTTTTGGCGCAGCCCCCTTTAAACAGTTTAAACCATGTGCCCGGGGCACATGCCCCTTAGCCCCCCCCACGGCATGGCTCTGGACTCATCCGTTAAAAAAATATTATATTATCAGCGGTGTAATTGAAGAGGTGATATGTGCCCTCCCCCATCTCACCACGAAAATGGGCCTTAGTTTTTTTCATTAATAATTATAATAATAACAATACATTTGTCAAATTTTCACCGAATACAATAAAAAATGAATATTACCGTTAAAAATAATTAAAAAGTTAATTATTATTATGTACATGGAGTGAAATGAGAGTTGTATTTAAAAAAATTAGTCCCCCTGCTCTTCCACAACATGGTCGAGCTTCAGATACACCACTGAATATTATAACAGTGTATTCGTTATTATAAACACTATTATAATAACTACTCCGTGATTCGTGAATCGTGCAAAAGGCACTATCTTTAAAAGCGCTTTTTCTAAATCACACGGGAGAACAAAAAAGAAATTGAATTTCATGTTGCGTTCTTGTTTATGGTAACGTCACATGGTTTTCACAATATAACTTTTTACGTTTATCAATAAATATTATAGTACCTATAAAAATAGTTAAAGGAATGATTGTGGTGTTTCAAAGGTGTAATATTATATATACCTATATTGGATTATGCGTACCAAAAATACACTATATTGAAGTGGAAAATGTCACACCGCTTCTTCAAATTGGAAGCTGAATAATTATTATGTAATACTTTTATTCTCGTTTCAATAATTATCCGTATTCGAGAAATTAATCAAATTATACATCGGCGTAATACAAAGTTCTCCAATGTGTGCACTCTCCTAGTTTTCATTGTTTTATATATTTGTCTCTTCGAATACAAAACTTACTTTTCCTTGACTCTTTTTAAATCATTGTCCGCAATTCGTAAGTCATAAGTTTTTACTTTATGATCAATAATCTAAAAAACGTATACCTACCTATATTGAAGACGTATTTGATGTTATGGTTACCTTCCTTTAAAAGTTAAAATACAACATTAGTACTTACTTACGGTTATTATGATTTATGAATCGGGTTAGCTTTGAAATTTTATCACAAAATAGCATAATCATATTACTTAAGTATTTGTAAACATTTTGGTTTATTTTACAATTAATAATTACTTATTAAATATTATCTTAGTACCTTTACAATAAATTATTCTATATAATTATTATGAATAAGATTATAACACCTTATAATAATATGTATATATTGTACTTCCTACAACTAAAACGGAAATTATTCTAGGTAACCAATTCATCTATAACCACAAAAACACTTCTTAGTATCTATTTAATATTTTAGACGTTTTTTTATTTTTATTTAGTCTATTTTGTTTTAAATTTTTATTTTATTACAATAAATTATTTCTTTTTTATATTCATGTTAAAATATATATATGTTTTTTTTATGATTATAAAAGTTTTGAAAATATTTAATTAAATACAACTTGTTATCGATTTGATTCGTTTTTATTATATTTTTTTCATTTAAAAAACCAAGAATGTATTGCGAATTATAATTATATTACTTAACATTTCTCTGAATTTGTCAAAGTATGTTTAATTTAATTTTATTTTAATATTCACAATAGGTATTAATGCATGGTTTTTTAAAAATTAATGCTATAGGTATTTAAAATTAACAAATCATAAGCAATATAATAATATGAATTACAAAACAGCAAATAAAATAACTGAAAGTTATTAGAAAAGAATATAATATTAACAAATAAAAATACAGTCATCATAATAATAATTATATGTATAGGAACTAGGTGTCTCATTTTTAAAATAATTTTAGGTACTAAATACCTATAATGGTTATAATGTGACTTAAGCAAGTATTGGACTGGGTAACTTTGAAATAAATGAATGAAGGTAAAGTAGGTATAGTTTAATATAGTAGGTATAGGTTAATCATAAATTAGTATTAAAAAAAAAAAAAAAAAAAAGAACAGTTAAAAACGTCTTTATACGATAAAAAACTGAGATGTTCTAATAAATACGTTTTATTTTAATTATTTGGTTACTTAAATAATATAAATTAAAAATATTTACAAACTTTGATTTACCAAACGTTAAATCTAAATAATTAATAAATTACTATACATTACAATAAAATATTAAAGTGTAATAATTGAACATTATTGAAGATATTAAATTCATTTTTTATTAATTAAGTATAGATACTAACTTATAACTATAAAATAAGCGTATTATACGGATGAAGAACTTAAAGTACCTAATAATATGTAATTTACATTATATATATATATCAACCATTTTACGACAATTATATTTTACAAGAAAAAATTAAAAAAGGATATATTATGGTCTCATAACATGGGTTGAATGTATAGTGTATATATTGTATATACTATCTATATTTATTTTTTAAGGCAAGCCTTTTGTAACTGAGTCATTTACTGATATTTGTCTACTTATATATAAATATATTATATTTGTTTTTAATAATCATAATAATAATAATAGTGTACTAAAAATAAAATGAAAATAGTAGTGTTGGTTTTGAACATAGTAATATGTTTATTCATATATTTACATATGGGTCGTAACTTGACACTCAGCTGGGTATATGTTGAGTGTGTTACTGTTTCAAATTTGAATGCAAATATTCGTCGCTTTTAAAATAATAAAAAAACACTTTGTACGGGCATCGGGGCGGTGAACAGTGTACGTGAATAAAATAAAATAGGTACGTACACAGACACAGAAATGGGAGAAGAACGGACACCAGTCTCGCTTCGGTAACCTTAGCGCAAGGCAGTATTGTAATATTACAACATTTAATTTGAAAACAATGATAAATTATTGTTGCATTTATAAAACGGTACCAAGTGGAGTTTGGTTTATTCCAAAAATAATTTTTTTATTTGTTAAAAAGGAAAGTGGTGGCGTACAGTAAATTTGACCTTATTTTACGGTGTTTTTTACGTTTGATTTTTAAAACTAAAAAAATGTATAAACTTAAATGAGAAAGTAGGTACTGAATTTTTAATTTTAAATCTATATATAATGTATAGAATTTTATGCAACTCTCCAATTAATTTTCTAAGTAAAAAAAAAATGTTTATCGTAAAACAAAATGCAGAACATAATAATATATTATATTATATTTATAATTATTGTACCTATATCCAATTGTTTCATTTAAAAATTAAAACAAAAAAAAAACGGTTTTTAGATTTATTTTAGAGATTAATAAAAAAAAAATTCAGATGAAAATTTTAAATTGGAAGTAAACCCACAAATCCATGTTTAGATCTTTTCTATTTATTTAACATAACATTTAATGGATTAGCAGCACCACTAACATAGTATCATTTTAGCCTGCTTGAGACTTTCTTTATACTTTCCATGTCTATGGTGAAGCTTAAGTTTTATAAAAGAATAATTACAAATAAACAAATAAAAAATAAATTCTAAATACAGAAAAACTTTGAATTGAAAAACAAAAACACTTTCATATATATAGAGGTAAATAATTATCTGTTTGGTATTTGTGTAACTTCATTCCACCTGCTGCTGTAGGTAGTCAAAATGTAAATAGGACTTAGATTCCAAATCTCTCATAAAAAGAATAAGTACCTACACGCAGTCACCTAAAGAACTAAAGGTAACGAGATAATTTTGATACCTACATAAAAAGTGAGACAAAACTATTTACTTATATGAAAAAAAATATATATTATGAACTTTTAGAGGATAATTTGTTATTATATTATGTAGCTGTGATAAATATTAAAACGAGTTAGGTTATTTTCGTTATCTAAATTTAGCAACTAAAATGTATAAATTAAAGTATACAACCATTTAAATTAAATTAGTAATAATTAAAAACATTATACCTATAATAAAAGAAAAATTACCATTATTAATAACTAAATAAAGTAGTTGGTTTAAGCGCAAATAGTCAAAAAATTGTACAAGCAAACTCCAGTCTCCTAGTGAATAATAGGATTTTTAAGCATGATAAGAATAAAAATATCAAACATTTTATAAATAAGACGTTTGGTTCGTTAACATACTAAAATTAAATTAAAAATAGTTAACTAGTTTTTTTTTCAATTAACCTTATGTTATAAAAGAAAAATAATCAAATTATATATTTAATTGCTAAATATTATATATTTAGCTTAATTCTTAAGTATCATAATATCTTTTGTTATATTATTCTCAATATCCAACATTTAGCACTGATAATGAACACAATAAAAAAGTTTTTTTTTTTTAAATAAACAAAAGACAAACTATTACAAAATCAATTGGTGTTCAGACATTTTAAGGAAATATACGTATAAGATATTATTAAAAAAATATATTTGTTTATAATAATCATAATTTAAAAAAATATAAATGTAATATACAATATTAATGAGAAAATAATTGAATTTTTTTAAAAGAATAAAATATAAAAAATCAATTCTTAAGTGTTATTAATGGATGGTTTTCCCCAACAAAGATTGTCCACTTATTTATTTATGTACAGTATACCTCACCTATCTCCCATAAACTTATTTTGTCTTTAGGTATAGAATATATTATACTTTATTATTTCTTGCAGAAAAAATAAAAATTATATTTGTTTTTTTTTTCAACAAAATATTTTCTTTTTTCAGAGTACTTAATCAATAATGAAATAATGCAAATTTGTACGTTATATTTGACAGATGACAGTCTAATGTTAAGTCATGAACATTTTTCATTTACGCTGTATGCGTTTTCTGATTTTCATATGGTAATAAAACTTTTGAATAATTTTTAAATGATTTATGTAGAAATCAATGTAATAAAATAGTGAATTTATGATATTAGCTAAGCTAACGTGCTTTTCCGTTTCCCTTAATTTTTTAACACACGGTGTTCCAACCAAATATACTCTATCCCAACCCTGTTTACAATTTATATATTTTATATACCTATTATATTATTAATAGTTCAAAATATTTATATAAATTGCATTGGGCTAATTTGTTATCTACATAAACTTCATTGAATGTTTATTTGTGAATTAATTTATACATTTTGTATACATAATATACAATAGCACTATAACAGGGTACATTGAAACGACTGATTTTCTTGGCAATGAGGTTTAAAATTAGAATGCCAATTAAACATTATTAGTTAAAAAACAATTATTCATTATTAAATATTATGTCGACGTTATAATGGTAAACAACGTAGCTTTGTAATAAATAATAGTTTTTCAATAATACTTTCATCATAAGTATTTATGTATCTATAGTCTGTCCAGCAAGAGAACGCGCCGATTCTGCGCATCCTCCTGCACCTCCCTGCTATTCAAACCGGTTTCCCTATGGCAGGATGACATTTGGGAATACGCAGAAAACCCGAGTTTGATCGGGCCGCGGCGCGTTCTCTCGCTGGACAGAGTATATGTTCAGCTATTATTATAGTGTTTATTTTAAACTTAAACAGCATGATCTAGTATACTAGAAAGATAGAAAAGATTATGGTCACTTTGAGAAAAAAAAAATTTTTTTTTAATAATCGTCATATTTTGTACGTTATGTACTTCATTCTAATATGTACAATGTACATAATTTATTTTTCATTAATTTTTAATTTTATTGTTAAACATTGATATAACTTTCCGTTTAGTGCCCCACCCTGTAATATTATATTTAGAAATAAACGCATGTAAACATTACCTCGTTTAGTTTAAATTATGTTTGTTTTACTTTCGCTTATGCAATTTAATAGTAAAAAACTGACATAAAATAATATTCACCTATAATACTCAATTATTTATAAATAACATAAAAAAATGATTAGTTGTTAATTATTTTAAATGTTCTAAAGATTATAGTAGATGAAATATACTGAGAGCATATTTTTTTTTTTGTACTGGAAATATATACGGTAATAATTTACTTTCTACTAACTTTGTTAATACACTTTACATATTATAAAGGTCATGATTACAAGCGACCCGCTTCTAAATCCCAAAAGGATATTACAAAATTAAATTAAATAAGCTTAATATATTTTAAAATATTAAATATTTATCTTAATTTTGTGCTTTTGATGTTCCAACTATCTACACAGTAAGTTGTTATTTTAAATATATAAATATATCTACGCATTGATGTATTCATTGAAATCTTTGAAAACTCTAATTTAAATAATACTTTTCCTTTAAATTTTATGTTAATATAAAAATACTAGCACTAACTATTACTGATAAATGATAATACGCAATAAATATGATAGCTTTCGTGTTAATGTATAGCGATTGTAATAAAATAAACTCGATGACATCTCAAACAAATAAATTGACAATGCAGTATTACGGAACAATAGTTAATATTCTTTCTTTGTAAATTACCACATTGATTACAATATTGTTCACCGTACAGCAACACAGTGTTTATAATTTATTTATTCTACATATCCGGACTGGTGTGACTGTACGAGTTCATTTCCAGTTCAATACAAATAAGTCACATTGTTCGATGCTGTGTAAAATTTGTTAAAACATTATTTTAAATAATACGTCTTATTGTATTTTAATTTTGAGATGCGATTTTTACCATCGTATGATAAAATCCACATTATAAACAAAATGTTTGTCGCTATAATAGTTATACTAATATTTACTTTTAATGCAACCCCATACCAATTATTGATTTAATTAATATAATCTATTGCATAGTAAACCGCTAACCTACGTTCTTATTCTATAATTATTCTATTCGACAATATTATAATGACATGTATATTTACCGCATAATGAATGCATTGAATGTTATAAATCATTCCGCGAAGATAAATCTATTTATAAAAATAATTGTCGTTTATTCGCGTTTAACTTTTATAGTGCAGTTTCACTCTGGTTTTTTGTATTATAATTTTTTTTTTTTTAACCTTGCACCAATATTGGTTGTTATATTTTACGTTTAGTAATATCGTAACATCGGAATAGTAACATAAGCATGGAAATAAAAAGTAGAAAAAATAGAGCCGCATTGGCTTGTTTTATTTTTTGTTTTCAATTCTTAGGGTTGTATATTGTATTACTTTACAAGTTTCAGCGAATTCTGTTGTCCCGACAAGCTTTATTTATGAAAAAGGGATATGTATTGAAATTATTGAAAAAAAAACTGTCTGAATAAAATATTATAGGACAAGTCATTTTTCGATTGGTAAGAAATATTCACACAGCTGTTGTAAGTACTATATACTACATAAATATCATGCAAATCACATTTGAAAATCATAAATAATAACATATATATGTCTATATAGAAGGTAAATAGTAAGTATAATATTACTATACGTCAGTAGAATAAAATATAAACTGTAAAAATAACAAAATGTTTACACGTGTGAACTATGGTTTACATTAAAAATAATAAAGACTCTATGTACAGTATATCATTGATCAGAAATATTGTATTAATGGCATACGTACATTTTAATCCTATTTGAATGTATTAATTCGTTTTTTCTTGTGACACTTCATTAGATAATATTAGATATTACAATATTTTGTTTAATGACATAATTAGTAGACGTTATAATAATATGATGATAAAATTTAATTTTAGAAAAGAATATAAACATTAATAATTGGCACGTTCATAATTTTAGATCGATTCAATTACATAATATTATTGTATTTGAACAAGTTTATAGCGCCAACTTAACTATCATATATAATATAAGATAACATATTTTTTTTTTTTTTATCACACTAGATCGATTTCATCGACGTTTTAGTCGACCCATGGTGGCAATGCGAATATATTTATGTTATCGCACAATGACATTTGTACAACTCCGTTCAAATGCAAATTGCTGTGAAGTCACTACTCACTCGTGTATTATAGACAGTGTCATATTATTGTGGCCCTACTTTTAGATACATATATACTGTACACTTTCTCGGTCTAAAGTGCGAATATTAAATAATTTAGGTCCCAACCAATAATTGGCGATCTACTGCGTACCGTAATCTATCTCAAACCAGTTTCGGTTAATTTCGATTAAAACATTTTTTAATGAATCATAAAACTACTTAAGCTACTTAATAACGCTACCTAACTTAAACCACCTGCATTATAACATATCATTACATCATATTCACGTTTTGTTCTAATTTATAACAAGAAGTATTATATGAATATAATAATATAAATCAATGCGCGGAATGTGTGGGCACTATATATTTTATCTAAACAATACGGGAAACGAGATCTTATTTTTCTGCTCGAATTTGCATGGCATGGCTCACTTTTATCAAAAGACTAATACAAAGAAGATTCTGAGATAGAAAACCAGGGTTGTTTAGCCAGCTCGGACCGTAGAGTTTTGGATTACCTATAGTTGTATCAACTTTTCCCTCAAGAATAAAAAAGAAAAGGATCAAAAGTTAAAATTGGTTATTTGTCATTTATTATTATACATTGTTGTATCAAATAATGTAAATTTTCCAATTTATCGATATTCTTATTATAATGTTAAATTTTCTTGTCAAACTTTTTTCGATAATAGTACATAGTATAATATAGGGAATAGGGATGAGATGCGTGATGTCACGATTTTGAACGATAGGTACGGTACGGTACTGTAGTAAAACAAACATATAATATTATAATACATATGTCGGATGGTATGAACAATCACTGAACTTGTAATAAATCAATAGTGAGCTAATAAATAGTGAATCATAAAATTAACCAATTTTTTATGTGAACAGCCCCCGGGAATAATTTATCATATACTATAATGTTATAATATTTTCTAGGAACATCATAATATTCATAATATTCCAATCAAGAAAAAAATATACGTATATATTCATTAATACGACTTACGACTAGTTAATTAATGAGCATTTGTATAAGGAAATAAAAATTATAATACAGTATCGTTTATTACGTTAATTGTTTCCATAAAAGTTATAATTATACTCATACAGAATAATCTTTTTTAATATAAAAAAAAAATAATAATAATAAGTAAATTTATGAGCTTTTTGAAGAAAAAAAAGTATTTAATTTAATTTTACAACATTATTTCTTTATTTATTAAAGGAATAAATATTATTAAAACTTATGATTAAAAAAAAAAAAAAAAACCAATAATAAACAAATATTATTTTATTTTTAAGCATTAACGTTTTGACGAATAGGATAAATTATTATAGTCACTGCTGATACAATATAGAACGTGTTTATTCAAGTTTTGACTGCTTATTCACAACACTCAACTACTACTGTGGTGCCTCTAATATTTATGATTATAATAATTGATGTATTAATTTAACAAAATTTACAGTAATCATTTAAATAAGTAAATAAATATTAGTAATTTTTTTTAAAATATAAATTTAGTCATGTATACGAAACTGTAAAATTGGATTGAAAAATATCTTAAATGAAGATTTGAATAAAAATAAATTACAGATGTTATTTTTTTACCATATTAGTATTCTACTGGATTAGGTATACAATACCATAAATAAAGCTAACAACATGAACTTGTTGACCAGCCATATAAATGTAACATACACTAATTTCGTACACTGTGACGCATAAGCAACGAAAGAAATAAACAATTTACATTCCTCTTTTTTTTCCCATTACGACTGAGCCGGCAGTTTATTAAGGTGAAAAAATTAGTCAATTACTAGTTATCTACTTGGCTATAATATAACATAAGCTATACGAAAAAATAAAATTAGATTATTTTAACGATAAAAAATGACTGTACAATTTTATAGATGATGATGCTCGTAGTTGGATTTTGTAGATTCATTTTTTTTTATTTGAAAAAAAGGTTTATTTTATTCAAGTTGCATTGAAGTTTGATTTATAAATTAACTTAAAATAATAACGTCAGTAAAATACTTCCAAAATATTAAAACAATTGTGATATAATATAGATGGTTATTACGCCTTTTTTAATATCAGCATAATGTCTTCATCATTAGAATAAAAAAAAAATACCGAAATCTGACTATTTCACGAGGCGTTAGAGTTTCTATAAGTCACGTTCTTGTACTAAAAACACGTCGACTCCAACGTCAGCGATACCCTTAATTGTTGAATTGTGGAGGTTTTAGTCACGCCAAATAATTGAGGCTATGATTATAAATAAAAATATAAAGTATGTGAAGTAAGTGTGTATTACAATGTTCCAATTTTTAATATACGTATTACACTAGGTATCAAATAAAACAACGTTAGAGTTTTTTGAAATAATATGTGTTTTGCGTTAAATGGTTCACCCCGCTTACATAGCACTTATATTTTACCTATGTATTGTATTAATTATTATTTACTTGCATTTTTTTTATAAATGTAAGGATAATGTTAATTAGATTTTAACGCAACTACACATTAATAATTTTTATGGCTATCCGAACAGTAGTTGGTCGATAACAGTTGATTAAGGCAGTGACTCAATGTTAAGAATTAGCAATTTTTTGTTCAGGAATAATGATTTTTACACAGTTGAAACCATTTTTCACGAAGTTTGTTGACATTTAATATTAATATTGTATAGGTAATTATTATTTTATTCAATAAACTAATGCGTCAGATTCAACATGTTATACTAGATAACATTTAATATTTCCAAATAACTAAAGCAATTCGTAATCATTATTATTATTTTTAAGAACCAATTTTTCGATATTATCGCCATTTTAAATGATAATCTTCATTGGAAATTCAGCGTTCAAATCACAATACATAGTTACAGTGTCAGTTATAACTTACATAAATCACATTTGGGAATGGATATCGAACAAAGAAGAATCACCTTGTATTTAGCAATAATGTGTACCTACATATTATAGTGTACACATGGTTCAAATTAATATATATATATCATCTTTGTCAAAACACATTAATTGGTAAACAGATTCAATTAAAGTGGACAGCAGTATTGATATACGATCGTGCAACTATCATGGTAATACGATTAATACAAACTTCTGGTGTCTGAATACCAAAAAGCTTGTATTTTTTTATGACTCTGATAAGTTATTCCAGTATTTTATGAGTAAAAAAAAAAACTCGTAAACAGAGATATACAAAGCAAATAAAATAAAGTAATAACTATACAGTTCTAGACCAAAACTGAAAACAACTAAATATATAATTATTATAGACGATGACAACCACCAAGTATTGTATCAACGTCTACAGCTAGAGATACATATAAATAAATATAATAGTGGTAAATTAAAAAATATATATATTTAATGTGAGTGGCTACTGGCTAGGTGTCTTTAAATACGTCGTAATCAATCGTTAATAAATTGGGTAACTGTAGTTGTGTGACAATTATATAAATGAACCGATAACGAACAACCAGTGATATTTAATTAAATTATGTAAAATTTAATGGTGAGCATTATATTACTACTATATAAATTGTATCCAAAAGTGTTTACTACTGGTATTATATGATGATGTTTTTATTATTATTATTTTTTTTTTTTGCATAGTACTTTTTTCCAGACATATAATATAACAGCCAATACAAACGGTGATATATATTTTTTTACGATAAATCGTTGTACGTTCTGTACCACTTGAACAAGTTTGTTGGCGATCCCATTACTTCCATTGCAATGCTTGACAGTCAAATTTATGTAAAAAAAGGTTGGTAGGTATTAAAATGAATTGTACCTCGACAAGTTTATAGCATATATGTTTCCGGAGTTGTATGATTCCTGAATATAATATAATACTTTATCCTAGCGAATGAAAATTCAAGTACTTATGAAAAATCTGAAAAAGTATCACAAAATCAAATCCTATGCATAACGGACGACCGTTGTATGTCTGTAGAGTATGGTGTGATGCAACAATAGCTTCGAAATCAGTGCCGATTTCACCATTGGTCAAGATTTTCAAGTACATTTTTGATGAGTAATGTACCTGTAGTTCATATATACGTAAATTAGTACGTACTAATTTAATCGATCGGAGAAAACGATTCCTCATAAAATTTGCAAATTTTTAAATGTGTCCATAGTACCTATTAAGACATTTTTCAAATTGATATTTCCAACAAAAGTTTTAATTACTAATTTTGAAGTTATGAAGTAGAATTTATCATTGTATTTGTATTCCATCCCTACTAACTGGTAAGAAATCGCAGTATTGCTGTGTATATAATTATAACGATATTCATAATTGTAATAGAAGTTATAATATTATTTATATCATAAAAGAAGAAAGATAATATTGAGAAATTAAATTAATGAGATCCACATGTTTAATTTTCAAAAGAAAACATCTATTATTGTTAGTGTAATAAATTTAATTATTATTGAGATTTTTAATTGTTTATATTAATTAAAATTAAATTATGCTGGTGATTCTAAATAATTGGTTTGCGATTCTTAGATTGAAAAAACACTGGTTTAACATAATAATATAACATACATCTTATATACTGCGATATTCATAATAATATGTTACATTTTTTTTAAAAATAATTATAATTATATTGAAATAAAATTTATTTGGTATATAGGTACATATACGGCATTATACTGCTCCAGGATTCGAAATAATTTAGAGTTAAATACTAGGGAAGTTTCAAAGTCCGCGTATAGTAAACATTTGAAGTATAAAGTATTCTAATAAACGAACACAATACCAGTCTAATGATTTACACTTTACAACGACGGAGCGGATCACAAAATCGTTGGATTAGATTTCGATAAAACGTAATTATGGCATACACTTTTGTGAAAATATAATGATCCGTTGCAATAATTAGACGTTTCAAACGAGCTTATTAATAAAAGCCCGATTGTAATACTGATGAGATGTTATAACATTGTAATACCTACGTACCTAAGTATTTATAAGTGTATTAATTATAACGTGATATAGTTTTGAAATGTTTCCAGAAAATACGACTATCGGCATAAACTCGGATAAAAAAGAAAAGAAAAGAATAGTACGACCAAACGCAAAGCATAATGAAATCGACCATCGAAAAGGGATTTAATTTTATTATTAGCGGCAATGGTGTATAAACTAACTTATAAACCTACATAGCGCTTTACTTATTGATTGTTTGTTACATAATATTATTATTCTGTCATTTATTTTCTTACGGTTGCACGGATATACGGTCTTATATATAGTTATGTTTATCCTTAAACGAAAATCGTTGCATCGTATACCATTCTAGGAGTCAATCCGTCAAACATTCCGATCATTGGTTT
Organism: Aphis craccivora; assembly: GCA_009835225.1. Classification (NCBI taxonomy): domain Eukaryota; kingdom Metazoa; phylum Arthropoda; class Insecta; order Hemiptera; family Aphididae; genus Aphis; species Aphis craccivora. The sequence continues at coordinate 87,976 of VUJU01000121.1, read as the reverse complement.
AATTAGATCTTTGATCCGGGGTGGAGAATGAAGGATAATATATCATTTTTGGAAAACAAATCGTTTATTAATATTAAATAAATAACGTTTTAAGTAATAATAAATTTATTATAAGTCATATTAGGCGGTTAGTAGTAGTGGTTATAACACACAATTTAATTTCCTGGGTCTTTTGAAGATACCATCAATAACATAATCGGAGTTTAATTGCAATATCCCTATGTACTGCCGACATTGTTAATTTTACATTGTTTAATCGATCCCAAAAGTGTTATTAATTACTTAATATTTATAAGCAATAATAAAGGATATAAACAGCAATCATTACTTCAGCCATCGTATTCTGTCGGTCCGTTTAAGCTGTGATTGATTTTATGTTTAATTCATTATATTATATTGATAACAATTTCATAAGTAAAAAAAAAAAAGCTTTGAGGTATCTATTTGCATCATTCTCTCCTTAATTAAGCCCTTGATTCCGGGTTGCGATTTTTAATAATCAATAATATTAAAACAAGCATAAAGCGACAAATATAGGCTAGAATATGAAATAAAAAGAATTAAATTTGTGATTTTTCAACATTTTTATTTTATTTCTTCATATATTTTTAGATTTTTTGAATTAATATAATAATAATAATATTATTTATTATTATAATTATTAATGAACCATAACTTATTGAGTCATTCAAGTCATTTTTGGGATTTTTTAATATTATCTGGTATACATAATATATCCCACATTTCTTGTATTTTATTCGTTTGTTCGTCACTTACTTAATCATATCAAATACTTAATATTTTAAGGTACCTTCATAAAATGATCTATTCTCAGTATTTTGAGACACACAAATTGAATTTAATACTCGTCAGTCGTTCATTTTTAGCTAATGTATTTTTCAAATATTTCATATTTTTAAGGTTATATTAAAGTGCATATTATTATTATTATTATTATTTCATCATTATTATATTTATTTTTAACTTTAAAGTATGCTATAAAATATTATATCCAACGAAATAGTTTAAATTTTATTTCATTTGAATAATTATTTTCATCAATTTGAAAATTAATTAAAAATATTTATAATCGTATACATTTTATTTTGATCTTTATCAGTCACGTAATTATCGATTTTTCTACAAGCCCATATAACATTTAAAATATTATTATTAGGTAAGTATTATTGTAAAAAGTACATATCAACTTTGTAAGAGGAAAGAGCTCAGACATATTCGTATAAATATAGCTATCGATCCCAATCGAGCCTCTCGAAGGTCGATCTGATCAAGTATACATAATATAATATTTTGTACTAGTCAAAACTATCCGATCGTCAATTTTTTAGTTGATAAATGCAGACATACTTTTATGTTAAAAAAATATATATTTCCAAGGATCCATTGTGTACAACAGTAATGTATATTTTATTGTAATGATATAGATTTTGGAATTTTACAACAGCCCAAACCTGTACTAAACCGTAGCAGCAGTGCTCGGTTCCGGAACTTAGGTCAGTGGGCTTGTGTAATGATAATTGTTTATTAATTTACTTATATATAATGTGAGACACAACAATTTTTACCTATGATAAATTCCATTAATGGATCGAATGAACCTATATATACCCTGTCCTACATACAAGACAAATATAAAAAGCTATTTTACGAGTCTTATAATAATATTATATTATATTGGTCGTGATTTTGTTATTAAAGTAAAAAAAAAAAAAAAACAGCTAATTTTAGAGGAAATATTATAATAGTTTTTAGTAGGCTAAATATATTATTTTAAATCACTATATCATTAAAACTATTTTATATAAATTTGAAACAATTATAAACCATAATTCATCAATATGCTATAATATATTATGTATCTATTACTGTTCGGGATTTTTACATTGTTTTTTAAATATCAATTATAATGTCTTTTCAATATATAATATTAATTAATTAGTAATTAATAATTATATTATTATTATATTAATTTATTAATTAATAATAGAGTGTACTGTATGAGTATAAACAAAAATTATTCTTTGATGATAATGTGATCTGTGCATAATATTATGTGATAATAAAACACATCCTATACAAATAAATATTACAAAAATAAAATGTACCAAATCAATTGACATTACGTGTAAAGAATACTATAAGACTGAGTACCTGTATAGTGTAATAGTGTATGTTAACATTCAACATACGATCGAGTATAAAAAATATATATTTGCACATCATTACATAGATTATTATGCATATTTTCAATGGAGTGAAATCTGTTTTACAATTATGTTCTTTTTTCAATGGCTTTATAAACCCTGTTTCGAGTAGTCTTATGTATATATCCCGTTTATCGATTGGCAATTTGGTGTAGTCAGTAGGTGTACTTTGAAAAAGTCATTTTAGTAGCTTTCCTTTCTGTTCCAACATGTTGCGAAAAAAATGTCAAAACAATTCTGATAAAGGATGATTAACCTAAACTGACCTATTCGAGTTCCACTTTTAGAATCGTTTTTTAAAATGTTTAATTATGCGATGATTTATCTCCATTGCTTTTAAATTTAAAAATAGGTACCTATGTGAAAGTGTAATTTACGCATATAATAATATGAAAAGCTTATACGTACATGTGTGTAAGTTATACTTAATGGTTGATAGACGATGGTTGACCCCTTCGTATACAGAGTGATCCATTTAACATAATACACATAATTTCACCCTTATGTTTTTGAAAAATTTTTTTTTTCTAAAATACATTTTTAATTTCATATTTTCAATTTTGACGTTATTTTCAGAATATTATTTGTAGTATTTCGATAGATAAAAATGAAACTCCGAATAAGTAGCTTAATAGTTATAAGGATTTAAAGTTTAGATGAGAAAAAAAGTGGACAAACATTTTACCAGAGATCCCCGCTACTACTCTACTGCGCTCAACTGAACTTTAAATACTTTTAATTCATAAACTACTTGTTCAAAATTCCATTTTTATACGATGAAGTAAGTACTCATAAAATTATTCTTTGCTGAAATGATGAATTCAAAATATAGTTTTTAAGAAAAATGTTGATTTTTAACGCCTTATAATTATGTAAAAAAAATATTTTCCAAAACTTTAATACTTTTTGAAATAATGAAAGTCTTACGTTAAATGAATCACCCGGTATTTTTGTATAAATTCTAAATATATATTTCATTTTAGCTATTTAGATAAATTAGAGAAACATGGCGAGGTTGGATTAAAATCATACTAGTTATCTTTTAGACGTGGCAAAAATGCACCGGAAATTACAGAATTAAAAGAATATTTTTCTTGTGTTCAATTAGCAAACGGACGGAATTCAGAGACCACAATTAACAGCGATTACGTAGACGTTTATAAAGTATCTTTTTTTATGAGAACCATGGGATATTTTTGTACTGAAACAGAAGTAAATCGGATAATGGTCGCAGCTCTTCACGCTGTAAAAAAAAAAAAACATTTAAGTATAGACTTTTTATCATTTTTTTTTTCCTCGAGTCGATATTATATTATACAAATTTTATTATTTTAAATCGTAATTAGTGTATAAGATATATAAAGGATATAATATATATATACATACAATATACAACTTTAGTCGATTCCGATTTATTGGGACACGTCGGTCGCGTGTTATTTTGTCCCAATAAAGCGGTTGTCCCAATAATCCGAAATTTAAAAAATCGAATACACAAGTCTATTGAAAAACTGATTTTTATATTTTTATTATTACAATGATATTATACCCTAACTATCTATTTATATGAAAATACACACATATAAAGTAAATATTATACATATAAATTCGATTTAACACCCATCACATTTGAACATACGATAAGATAAAACGTAGGTAACATCAATTTAATCTAATAATCGATTACGCGAGTCGGTCGCGATTGTCGGATTATTGATTTATTAATATTCTCGATGAAAATGTCCCAATTATCCGGATTCGCGCCCCGAATAATCGGTGAACGTTTACCCTACAAGTATACATTTGTTTATTTGTTTTCGTGATTGAAGAATTGTCCCGATTAAGCGGTTGTCCTTATTAACCGATGTCTCTATTAAGCGGAATCCACTGACATATTATATAATATAAATGTAATATTTATAATATCTGAGGGTTTTCGTATGTATAATATTTTGTCGTTTACTATATGCATACAAAATCAACTATATTATAATAATATGCATTGAAGCTTAAATCACATATTCGTTTGCTACAAGTGCTGGTCATACTTTAATATTCCAATTGTCTAAAATATTATGCGTACAAAATATTCAGTAGAAAAAATAAATCAATAGACAATCCCACCACGCAACAATGACATTCGAAAAGTTTGTTATTTTGTTTCTCAATATTATAAGTCGAGATAAGGAATTAAATGTGTAGAAATCCGTCGGGCGTCTAAGCAATTAATAAGAATAAAATAAAAATTTTTAAATTACCAATTTTTTCAAATTCTAAATACACTGCACGGAGAAAATAGAATACTGACAAAGGGAATTGTATTTGTACAAAATATATACCTATTATGAAAAAATAAAAACACAAGTTTGAGCGAAATCGCTGACTCATCTTGGCATTTATACGTAAATTTTATAATTTATAAAATGTATAAACCTAACCTAATGTGTATTGTTTTATTTATAAAACAAACAAATTAAAATAATATCAACTTTTAATTATTTTAATTATTATACTTATTACTGATTATATTTCTTAAATGATTTATACTTACAAAGTCATATAATAGCGCCAATAGCGGTATAAGTAGTATAAGAAAATTGTTTCACAGATAAATACAGTACAAGGTGGATACCTATTACCTAGTGATTAGTAGTTAGTGAATACCGAAAAAAATCCAAATCTATATTGTGCTTATAATAAAACGTAATGTACAATTTCAGCCTCGTTAACCTCAAAAAAAAAAAAAAAAAATTCTATGAAAATATAATAGTGGGGTGTAAGTAGTGCAACTATAATTTTTTATTGTCTCACTGACGAAAAAGTTGACACCACCACCGACGTCATTAAAGTTTTTATTGATGTATATCTCAATCTCATTATTTGTTTTATAGATACCTTATACTACCTGTCATACTAATTCCAATGAGTCTTATTAATTATTCTTAAGCTCTTTCTTTCAAAATTATATTAATGGTTATTTTTACAATAAATAAATAATTAGATCTATCATTACACATAATATACCTATACCAAATTCGTACAAAATCATTGGGTTAACTACTGCTTAATTAGTATAATTATTAATTAGTAATATATGTTTTTTTTCTCACAAGTTGTATTCGAATTGCAAAGTTACGTTTTAAAACATATTTATTTAGTACAAAAAACTATTGTTGTGTTACATAATATTATTGTGTTATTTTTAATGTATTTAATAAGTCAATAGTTTTCATTTGTGTAATAATACTCTATTATATACATTATATTTAGTTAAAGAAATTACATTAAAATCACGTCTTTTATTATTAACAGTTTTTTTTTTTTAATACTTAACTTTTAATCTATTGAATAATTACATTGTTCCATATTTAAATTACAGACCTATACTTTTGTTAAATTTATTAGGATAGTTAAAATATTATGTAGCTACGTATTTATCTATTTTTCACACTGTTGCATCTTGCAAGCATAGTTATAATACATTATAATACATTGTAGTTTTAATAGACAATAAGAATCAATAAATAATAATTTACCTTGGTGTTAAGTTAGTAATAAGTTATTATTTGGCAGTTTTGCGCTGTATTTAAAGTAGGTACCTATTGTACCGATATTACGAAGTTCATTCTTCGTAGGTGACGCAATTTATGAAAATAATACTAAGGTTATATTTATTATCATATTGATTTTTTCTACAAAACAGCAGACATTGGCGTGACTTGGAGGAAGATTTGGGGACTCGAGTCACCACAAAAATTTAAAGTAAAATATTTTGCATAGCTCGATGACTGCATTATATTGAATTAACTTAAATATTTACAAAAAAATATTATTATTATTCTCAGACCATTGTAAGAAAAAGACGGATAATAATAGGCAAAGTATATTATATTATTGTATTAATATTTTATATCTAGCTATTCATGTATATACATGTCCCCACTTTCAAAACTATTTTATAAATATAGTAAAAACGAACGGAAAAAAGTAAATAATATATGTCATTCAATAAGAAATTATTTCAGATGACGTGATTTACATCCCTCTCCCCAGACAAAAGGTCTAGTTATGTTTACGGACTTATAGATAAAATAATATTGGGATTATGATGATTTAAAAATTATACTGTAATCCACTGATAAAATCTATTTTAAATACGGTGGTTTTAATCTGAAAAAAATATGTTTATTTTGCGACATGACACTCCTTAAAGTATGGTATAATCAAATCCATATCTTAAAAAAATAATGTCGTACTTAAAATTCAAAAAAATCAGAATTTAAATAAACGAATAATTATTAAAGGATAAAAGATGGGTGCGGTCATGCCTTGCAAATCCTCTCGTATAATAATAAAATACACACTGTCGCTCGTCGACGTAGGAAAGGCTGGTGTTGTTACACATAATATCTGTACCACTGGTCTTGTCAAATACATGCTTATAATGATATACATTGTGTGTTATAATACCATACATGGCTTATGTAGATATTTGTTTAAGAATGTAAACGTTGGCTGTGTGTATATCTACTACGATCATGTACGTATATAAGCGAGGTGGCTGTCGACAAAGTATTAAAATCAAATTGGCATCGACGATTGATTACATAAGTTTCAATGTAAAAAGGTACATTTGAGTAGACGATTAATAAACTATGCAGTATGTCTTGTATAGGTACTCAAATATAACTACGTATTTTAATACCCTCACAAATTATATATTTTTAAAATCAAACAATTTTTACTTTTAATTTATAGTTATGTAATATACTTAATGTATAATAATTGTAACCGTTATCAATATCATCACTTAAAATAAAAATAAATGTTAAGAATATAATATAAATGTTGTAGACTCATATAATAATTATAATATATATATATTTTTTTATTTGGTTTATGACCAGCCAAAAATCTAGATACCTACCTCGGTAAAAAAAAAAAAACAGATAAAAAATTAATTAAGTATAATGGTTTATTAAATGAAAACACTAATACGAATTTGGTTAATTGAGTTATTACATTCAAAAAGAAAAGGAAAATTGTAAACAATTTTAAAGTATTATAAATACTATAAATATATTTTTGATATATTACCTTATAAAAAAATAATAATGATAGGTATTGAGGTAATTTGAATTTTTAACGACTAAAATTTTTTTGAAATGTGATTTTTTTTTAAAATTGTTTTTAGATGGTCACATTAACTTTATTTCTACCCACAAACTGATAATACTATCTAATACCGAGAAACGTGCAGTTTTTCTTGTGTATCTTAATGTTAAATAAAATGAAATTGAACAGTATAAAATATAATTTTTCATTTCATACTGACCGATTATTTTCGTTCATGCAGATACAATCATAATATTATTGTATGCGCGGCATGTTGCGTATACATCATAGGTAGGTACCTATACCTACTGCTAGTGAGTATAGTGATCGAACATCGAACACTGTAAAATATTTATTAAATTTCCCACATTTTTGTGAATCCGTAAAAACCTCCACCCCCTCATTCGAACAACATGAGTTATTTCGATTTAAGTAAACGTCCATTATATATTTTATATATGATATTATACACACAATGTATGGTTTTTCTTTCTTATTTATGTCCATTGATAAAAATGATCACGACCCGTAAAAAAGTGCGAGTCTATACAATACAACAATAACAATAATAATAATAATATGTGATTGTATATATTACTATTATAATATTATTGTCATGTCAATGTCACATCCCATCCGTCGACGGAATGATTAGGCATGGTTGTAAAGTTTTCGTTTGCGTGGCGCATACCGAAGTCGGTTACACCAACCGTGGTATGTAATACACTATTATACAGACTTATCATTATAATATGTGGTCTTGCATTACGATATAAGACGAGCGCGTATAGTTTATGTACTTATGCGGCAATAGAGCGTCGATTCACCGGATTTTAATGTAATGTAATGAAATATGTGTGTACCGTCGGAACTGCATAAAAAAAAAAAAAAATGAAAAAAAAAAATCGCAATCGCCCGCCGTGATGTGTACAGGGTTATTATTATAACTTAACTTTTTAATAAATGAAACTCCCAACTCTATATATTATTACTGCTGTGCCGATAAAACTGTTTTATTATATGCGTATTAATTTATTTGATCAAACTGACAACATTTATTTGTATTCCCCGATGATTTGTTGGTCAGTCCAGACTTGTGGATTCGCTATATTATAATATATATGCAATATGCGTGTATTTATAACATTATTCAGATAACATATATTTTAAGCGCATTCAAATGCGTTCGAACCGGAAATTTATACTTAACGTGATTTGTGTGCTCGTATTATAACTCGGAGTATGATATTCGTTCTCTAGATTAATAATTATATTCCCAGTTATTAGCGTATTTTGAGGAATATAAACTATATACATTTTACATATTATAGTAAAAGTCGCGGATGTCGCACAATCGAACCAATTTCGCCTTCATAAACTAACGAAATATGCGCATGTGCATTCGTCTTGTAGTATATTACAATAAAGTCTAAAAATGCATTAAAAAAAAAAAAAAATCACCAGCTGAACACTAGCCCCACATTCCGTAACTCGAAATAGCAACGATGATGTAACATTTGTGTCTGTATTTCTGTCTTAAACTAACTCATTAATTCTAAATTAAATCCAAAAGGAAATACTTGAGCATTACATCAGATGGTTAACTATAATTCAAACTAAGGATAAAATTCCAAACAGTCGTATTGATGTAAATCCGTAACGTTTTTTAAAAGTTTCTACAGCGTCTATTTTAATTTTAAACACAAGCTATATGTGTAAATAATATTCGATGAGCTGCAACTTGTTATTATATTAAATTAAATTGTATGACATAATTTTTTTACTCTTTAATTATTACACTCCTCTTTAATAGTATATTATATTTTATTACTTTGTTATACTTTTTGTGAGTTTTTGCATAATTTGCCATTTATTCACCGATATCGTTTAAAGAATTATTATTTGTACTTCGATATTTTTAACGTTTACTATATCAATACATCATTTTACAATAAATATAATTTATTAACGGTATATTTGTGTTTGGAATTGTTGATATTTTAATTTTCTTTACAAGTCATAAAATACATTTCTTGCTGATAATACAAAATATAATTCAAGTACCCAGGAGCATCTTATAACTTGCAGTGTGTTAGGTATAACAAAAGTAATTTCTCCAAAAATGTATATTTTTAATTCATTACGTTATTAACGAATTAATCTTCTTAAAGCGTTTCATTATAACGATTGTAGGTACTTGTAAAATAATATATGCTATTGAAGTTTTGTTTTTAAATTTAATAATTTAGATTATTTTTATGGCTCATGAATAAACTTTAATAGGTAGATACCTATTTATCGGTGTAGAACTGTAAATACAGGCCCATTGAATTGGTGTCTTATTGATAAAACATTAATAATTTCATTGTGTTATGGATATTTGAATAACTGTATAATATTTTAAATATTTAATTGACTTATGTATATAATAGTTACGTAACAACAATCATTCAATGTTATAATACGGTATAATAATATTTCAAAATTGATTATTATTCATTTTAGCCGTATTATAAATTTATTATAATTATATTAATGGTTAATAAAAATAATAGATATATTTTTTTAATTCAATTAGATTTGTAGATTTGATGTGACAGTTTTTATTAAAAATTAAAATATTTATCAGAATAGTATAAACTACGTGACCAGTATTTTGGCTTTTGTTTTAATCATCTAAGTAAAACGTTAGTACTTACAGTTTGTAAAATTTGCATAAGCATTACATTTTATTCAACACCTTAACGCGCAAATAACACGACAGTCATAAACTGTAAACAGTTTACGATTAGCTGTACTGATTTACGACTATATTGTTTCATTAAATTTAAAAAATCCACATTACAAAATAAATGGTTTTTAATCTTTGTATTATTCATCCCATAATAATTATTGGTATAATGATAATATTGTTATTATAATTTTATGAACAGGTGTACGTTTGATACCAAGTATCAAAGCTGTAATAGAAGAATATAATTAATAATAAACTTTATATTATTTTGCATTATATATATATACAAAAACACAAAACATATATTTATTTTATTATTTAAAAGTATAATTTTCTTAACATATTTAATTTTGTATCAATATAAAAATTGTAATTTGACTTATTATTGAAGGAATTTTCGAAACAATATATTCATTTTCTTTAATTTTAATACATTTAAATATCTTCTATGTTTTCAATTAATCTAATGCAGTATATTATATTCGTATATTATTTCTCTAAAATATAATATTCAGGATTTCCGTGCAGATTTACTAATTGGTTAATTGGGTATACCTACCTACAATATTATTCCACGCTGACTCTAATTAGTATTTCAAATCATCGTGGGACATCTATTATTATTATTAATAATATATTATTCTACAATCTTTGATAGTTACACTATAGCAACTTCAAAATGCATAGTGTTGTGTTACCCATAATAATAATAATAATAATAAACGAAACAAAGGCGATAATAATTTTTGAATTTTAAACGATTTTATGGGGTGAAATAATGTTAATTTATTTCGTTTGGTATAAGTAAACGTATTATGGTTTATCGTTTTTTTTTTAAATATTCATGTGTGTGAGTGGTAGGTCGTAGGTATGTACAGATAAAAAACACGTGACGTGGTTATAAAGTGCACGATATTTAAATTGCAGTTCTTATATACTCCAAAATCTTGATGGTAATCGTCCAACGTTATATTTACGGACGTCTGCGATTGGCCTTTCATTACGGGGTAGAGGGTGGGGGAGGACTGTAGTGTATGCATAAGAAATTAAGAAGTACACATATCAGATTCGGTCACCTGCTGCATCGGTGCAGTGCAGTGTTATGTGCCGCGTCGTCATTGTATTGGCGATGAATCAACAGGTCGCCGAGAAAGCGAATGGGTGGATGGTCGGGCGGTGAGGGGGGAGAGAACTGACGAGAAAAACGTGTTTTACAAAACGGCAGGTGAATATGTTTTTTTTTTATTCTTCTCGTTTTGGAACGCATGTCGGTAGGTAGGTATCTATCATTTAAACACGGGAAATGTAGCATATTATAAAAGACACACACACACACACACACACTAAAAATGTACAAAATCACTGTACAACCCTCTGGGAAAATGTTTGTAAGCGTATGTGAGCAGAGCTATAAAACGAAAGAAAAAATATATGATAATATACCTACACATTATTTTATACTAATTTAATAGAGTGTAGTGCGCGCCTCCGAGACGGCTTAATCGTTTCGAATTGTTCAACGCGTGAACAGTTTTTATTAACTTACGAGACCGTTTTTGTAGTCGTGGAAAAGAAATGCGTTTGGACGTTGCATAAAATATTAACGTGTGCGCGACGACAATGCCCAGGGATGGTGGTAAAATAATTCTTCCCGGGCGAAAGAAATAAATATCGTTATTGTTTAGTTATACGAAAATAAAATTGTATTATTATTTAATTAGTAAGAGGTAGAGATCTAGTGGTTTGTGAATTGTGTATAGTATATACTTTAAACACTACCGTTGAAATGTATATAGCGTAGTTCGTAGAAAACATTAAAAATAATCATTTTACTCTAATGGCCTCGAATGTGCTAAATTAAAAAAAAAAAAAAAAATTATAATGCTGCAAAATGTAATAATTGTCTCGACCACCGCGGTACACTTGACGTTATGTAAAGGCCTTTAAAATATAATTTAAAACGAATTGAATATTCAGTGCAACAGCAACTTCCATGTTATATAATATGTGCTTATATTTTATAAAAACAAGTATTTTATATTAAAATAAGTTGTAATATATATATATATTATACAAGTATATAGTGGCTAAAAAAAACTGCAAAAGTATGATTTGTTTTCAAAATATATATTATAATATTTATAAAATGTATATTATATTTGAAGTCGTAATAAAATCGTCTGAAACCGACAAACAATACGGATAATGATTTACGACGATATTTTGTGTTTTTAGGTTTTGAAGTAAGAACACGTAGTTAGTTTTTTATTATACATTTGTTTAAGAAAAAAAATATGTACAATCTTTTAATAGAGCGGAAAAGTAAAAAAGAACTCTTATTTACCAGTGCACAAATTGAAAATTTATGGTTTAAACAATAAAAGACATTTAATCTATAAAAGACATATAAAAACAATAAAATACTAATCATAATATATAGTAATACGCTGAATGTCTGAATGGATATATTATACACCGAGTGTGGTACTATGTTTAAAGAACAAGAACTATGAACACTTTATTACCTTAGATACTGAAAAAACGAATCCAGTATTATATGTATTATGTCTCTGTATACAACAATATATTTATTATAATAAAATAATCACGTGTAAGCTACAAGAAGTATTTTATGATATTGAATTTATTTTTTAAATGCTAAGAGGATTATGTTCAAAACAAATGTAATATACATTTATCCGTTAAAACAAAAAGGGATTGAAAAAAAAAGTTAATTCAATATTTACTTTTATAAAAGTAATGCTAAAATAACGATTGAATTTGTTTACAGTTAAATATTTATATTTTTGTACACGTGATATAAATAATGAAAACTTTTTAGGATGTCTTATTAAGTCACTTTTGTCAAATTATTATTATTTTTTTTTATCTAAAATTAAAGTTAAAGTTTTATTTTATTCTATTTAAATTTTAAATAGGTTTTATAAAAAAATATTAAAGAACGTATTTTTGTATACATATAATTTTAACGTAATATATATTGGTTGCTATATTATACTTGTGCCGTTTCAAAAATAAATATAAAAATATTTTTTAAATAAAATGTCGTCGTAGAACTTTACTTGCACTTAATATCTTTGTCATTATAAACAGTTTAATATATCATTTAAGCTCATCTCTTCCACATGTTCGCATTTTCTCAAATTCATAATACACAACATAACTTCTTACAGAGCATAAAATATCCAACATTTATACGTCACTTGGTCACCTAATTGAATATTCTGGTTGATATTCGCATTCAGAACTTGAATTTCGTTTTCATAATACGTAATATTATAATATTGTGTACAGGATGTCTTCGAAAATAAAATCCATCGTACTTTATAGTCGAGTGTTTAAATTGTGTTTAGTGAATTTTATTTAGTTTACATTTTGTGTAAACACTTGTGGATAGTAAACAAAAAGGTATACCTACATACAATGTACTTTGATCACCTATAATACTGATCTAATTTTTTTACTAAATATGCAACAATAAATGTTCGGTAAATTCGTCCAATTCACTTAAGCCGAGTGGGTATGTGCAACACAATAGTATGTATTATTGTAATCCATAACTGCTTTATCAATATGACGTAAGTGCTTTTATTTTACTAAGTTCTAAACGTTTCATTAATTTGGGTAGGTATATTATTATTTTTAATTTACAGGCAAAATAATATACAACAGCGTAGATACGTGCAGATTACCTATAGTTATATAATTGTCAAGTAATGAGGACTTTTACCGGAGGAAACCGAAATATCGATACCTAACCTATCCCAATTAAACCAACGTTACCTCTCTAGGCGCTAACCACAAATGTATTATTCCTATATTTTATCTCGTATACTCTCGCGTTGACGACGAATAAACGTAGACGTTTGAAAGTCCGGACTGCAATACGGATGGGTTGTACGCCGTCGGTTATCACTTATAGGTACCGTGATAAGTGCTCGTGTGGAACTTTGTATTAATCAGATTTGCGTTTGAATTCATTACATATCACGTCACAGCAGCAGCAGAACGGTATCACCTGCGGTATAGACGAAAACGAGGAGAAATGATATTGTTACACCGGCGGAGGACTAGTGTTACCTACATTTCGCGTGGTCGCGTCTATACATCGCATACCGCCGACGTCTATATATATATATATATGCATAACACAAACATATAGCAACACAATTAAGTAATTGTATTTGACGAAGTATATATTATTATGTATAGCTGTGCATCTCGCCGCCGTCGTCGCTGTGGCTTATCGTAATATTATATAACTCTACACGCGCGCCTATACCTACGTATTATATATTATTATAATATGCCACGCGTACTTCCTATATAACAATATGATGTGTTTATATTATTATTATTATTAATATTATATACTCCGCACAACCCCTCGTCGAAGAAATTCCACTGCGCTTTGTCATTATCAATCATTGTCCCCCGGCTAGACAATATATACGTACATTATACGGTGTATAGGTATATTGCGCTATCTCGCGCGCCGTTCAATGAGTATAACGGGTGTTCAGAACAAACGTCGTATATTTGCTCTCCGTCCACAAACAACGTCCTATAGGCTTGTACACTTAAGTCGCCCATGGTATATCTATATACCCATCAAGCGTTTCTTTAAACCCCGATGGATTCCTTTCGAACAATCCTTATATTGGGGTTATTATTGATTCCTTTATCTTACGAAATGGTTGCACGCACATCGCGCTCACTCCGTAACGCGCGAACCGTCGTGTAATATTATTACACATACGCACGCCAAGTTGTTGTACATCACTCGTTATAATACCGTGTTGAATATGCCTAAGGGATGTAGGGGAGGAAAGATTATATTAATACGGTAGGTAAAGACATAATATTGTAAGTATATCTTATTATAAAATGTTCGAGAAAATTTTTTTTTACAAACATACTAATATGATTTTCTGTTTTGGAGTAGATCAATAACAAAAGTGCTCGCTTCGTATTCATAAAAACTACAACACACGAAATAATAATATGATTTATGTAAAATTACTACGAATCAAAGGGAATTTGAACGGTATATAATATATATATGCTTTATACCGCAGTATGCCGTACTAATATGAATTACGATGGCGATGGTTTAAGATTTCGATCATAACTAGTTTAAAGATAATATAATATAGGTATATAATGGACGATTTCGTTTATAAAAGACCTTTTAAAGTAATTAAAGTAACTTTAAAGCTCTTAAAGTAACTATAGTTCAATGTGCAAAGTTACGAATAGCGCAATCGAGTTAATATTTGTACGAATTAAGTTCGTTGAAATTACATTTCGTTCAAATGTATATAAACTCTTTTTTTGAAGGTATAAAATAAAATATATTTTTTTAAGTTGTATATATAGATACAATAATTAATCTCTGTAATAGAAGCTAGATATAGTTTTTAATGGACTGTTACTTGTTTTAGTAATTGGAAATTCGGTTAAAGATGCTGTGGCGTGGTGTGAGAAGGCCCAATGTAGTTATTGGAAAATATTAATTTTCCAATCTTATAATTTCATGAAACATTTGAAGGTACTTACTATGGAATCAAAAGTATATAATTTTTTTTACACATTCTCCTTCTTGATGATGAATAATAAATATTCTGAATAGCTGACAATGACCAAAAACTGAAATATAAAATAAACATTTTATTATTATTATTATTTAAATCTAATAATAATATTCAATTGCACATTAAGTCAGTTACTTATATAATATTTATAAATTTCAATGATTGATTTAAAAGTAGTCAATTTCGTGGCTATAGATTATGCGTGGCCCGTAATGGAGATAGTTTCGTAGTATAATACATAATTATTATATCCTGATATAAGTCTATTCATTAATGCCAAAATTCCCAATGTCTGTATTAATTTAGTTACAGTGCATCAGATAAATTCCCTGTTTCAACACAAGTAATAATATAATCATACAGGTATGGCATTGGTTAAATAATCTCAAAATCGTACAAAATGTGACATTAGCTTTTTTTTCTCCAAGTCACAAAACGATAAAAAAGAATTCATACCATACATATTCTAAAGAGATTTGGTTTCATAACATGATGTTATTAACATCGCATCTTAGATGTAATTTATTTTTAAATAAAAAGGAAACTCGCAGTTTAAATACAATGTAGGTATAGGTATTTCCCATTGACTATAAAAAGTAAGGTTGTATTAATGTACATATTACATTTAATTTACTAAACACATTATCTACTGACTACTATAAGGTTTTTAAACGATCCATAATTAACGTTGCACCGATTCATTTTTTTCCGACCTAGCCGTGAAAAAAAATTCTTGAACCCACAAGTCATCAAAGAGCAGTCCCACAGTCTGTATATATATATATATAAATACAAACCTATACTGCAATGCAACGATATTGTACGGATAATAACGATCGGGAATATTGTTCGTGTTACCCCGACAGCTGCAACTGTCGATTACAATGCTAGAGTAATCCGTTCTTGTGAACAGCGTCGTATATTATTATGAGTCATATAACATAATAATAATATAGTGTGTACTTTTGTCGTACGGTTATACTGTACATTGTGTAGTATTATAATATTATGCTCGAGTGAGTTAAGTCTGAGAATCATTCTTCAGACCACCATAATACGTCAACAGGGTTTGCGTATACTCTTTACATGCGTACCTACAAATATTATATTAATTATGTTATGCTTATAACTTGATATGCTTGACAAAGTCATGTAATATTTCGTCGAGTTTCAATAATATGGATAATATTATCAGAAATGCTAAATAGGTAATGTTAAATCGAATACATTTCGTATGTTATTGTGGTATATGATGTTGACTTATTATTATTTCAATATTTTTCAAATATTTTTTTTGTACTTATAAATTCTAAGCAAATCAATGACACCGGTGAATACATTTATGTTACATTAATGTATTCTTTTTTTGGGGGGAGGGGGGAGATGAGTACAAGATACATTTTCGATAAAATGCTTCGACGTAAAAAAAAAAGGAGTGGTTTTTGATATGATATCAAATTAGATCTAGATTTTATTTTAGAGAATTTAAAATTTAAAATATGTAGTAGGTACTTATTTTTATAACGTTGAAAAAAACAGACAAATAATTAAGGAAAAACGGGAATATTTACGGAAATTTTAGACAAAATTGATTTTTTTTTTTACTAAAAACTCTAAAACAAATAACTGTAGAAATTTGAAATTCTCACCAAATATTTATGATTTATTTATTTATCATTTTATATTTAAAATATTTTTTACATTTTATAAAAAATATAATATTATATATTATGATTTATAGGCAAAAAACTTTTTCAATTTTTTTAGGATTATTTTTTTCTTTTTTTTTTTATATAAATATCGATTAAAAATTATTGTATTATTTAAACAAAAGGAAATCAAAAATATGTATTTAAAAGATAATGATTAGAGCTAATAATTGGAAGGATATATATATCACTTTTTTAAATTTTAACAGAAATGTGTACAAATTAGTTAGGTTAAACTTAGTCTAACAGAATCCCGGATTTGATTTAGACAAAGAAGGATAAGAACAGTCTCGTAAAAGAAACATTTTAAAAGTATTTAAAATATGTGTTGAAATATTCAATATAAAAAAAAACATTCAAATACAAAAAAAAAAAAATACAGATACTTAAAATAAAATACGTATAGATAATTTCAAATAGGTACCTACTTGTTATTTTTTTTTATATAAAACATCAAATCACCAAATTGTTTTTGAGAAGCTTTTTTTTTTACATTAATTTTGTAGATCATTTTACAAAATGTGTTTTTATCAAAAGGTTAAGTGACTAAATTGAAATAAAATAAACTAAAATAAAAATTTGATTTTAAATCTAAGATACTTTGAAAAACGCTCAAATGCTTTGTATTTAAGTAAAATATTGGAGAAGAAAAAAATGTAAGGTCTAGTAGTTTTCTCTAAAAAAAAAAGCAAAGGAATTGCTTAATAACGTAATGATGATATTTATTAAATAAAACTGAAGTTACATATTATTATAAAATAATTTAAATAAATTTAAGAGAAATTGAAAATTTTACTTTGATCAACTTAAAAGTTGAACTCTTATTTTAAATATAAAAATAATATTTTATTAGTGAGTTATATAATATAATATTTTGATTATAAAAAATTTATTATACGTAGCTATGAAATTTATAATAAAAACTAATAAGAATTTGTTGATATTAAAAATAAATATAAAAAAGTTAAGTACCTAGGTAATATATTATAACTCGAAAAATACATAGGTTATATTAATTTTAATACCCCTTGAAATTTTAGTTGTCGAGACTTAGCTGAATACTTTATAATTATATATGATAAAAAAAAACAAAATTAAACATAATTATATTGAAATGCGTGTTTCTGTATCATTAAGGATGTTTAAAGCTGTTGAGAAACAGTTATTTTTTAACTATAGAATAACTATTGAATTTTTGTACGACGAAAGAATTAAAAAAAAAATAATTACATCACATTATTTTAGTTATTTATGGAAAACTCAACATTGTGTACGGTGCGTTTGTTAAATGATTACATGAATTTTAGACGGTGAAAAATACGAAAAACTAGTTTTTATTAAAAAAATCAAAAAAAATTCTAACAAGTGGCTGTGGACCGATTATGAAAAATAATTTTATATTATTTGCGTTTTTATAAATTTACATGACGAAGACAACTCATTAAACCATATATGTGAAATTTTGAATCTGAAAATTTAATACTTCGACAAGTATTGTAAAAAATGTGATTTTTTCAAAAAAACAGGATTTCGTAATTTTTGACTTTAAATTTCGAGATATTCCATATTATTATTGTTTTATACAATAATCCGACGTTTTATAAATGTGTAGTTCAACCGTAAGTTTAATTATTTTTATCAATCGAAAGGTTAGTATCAAAAATTAAATGGCATCTTGATAATATTATGGTGTATTGATGCTAGGTGGTTCGTTTCATTCTATCACCCTATAATGGGCTAGGGCTATGAATTGTAGTTGATATTTATGTAATCTTCCTATTGTTATTTCTACCGCTTATAGCCAATGTGGTTTGAGTATCTACACGATAAAATATGACGTACAATGATGATATAGCAAAGTCATCTATTCCGCGTTCTCCTTGTCAACCACTGCCCTTACTTCATTCACGTTTTAAAATGCCATAATGAAAAACTAGGTTGATAAATATATGACATCTAAAGCGAGACCACAGTGGCTGATATATTTGAAGGCCAAGGAATATTTTAAACTATTTCCCAGGAGGTCTCTTTTTACAATATATATATATATATGTGTATAATGCGGACTCATCAATCGATTTATTTGACGTAGGTATTTTAATACAGTTGGACGTTCGGGATTCGCTTACTCGACAGAATAATAATGTCGACTTTACAAAAGGGTTCGTTGTTTTTCTGTTTGAATGGTACCTATGATATTATCATATTATATGGTATATTAGGCGTGTATTAAATACAGGATTCGATGTTGCGTGATAAAAAAGTAATCTTTTAGTTAACGATTTACATTTTTTTTACAAACAACTGATTTATAGATGTAATCTTTCCTTAATAGAATTTAAAACAATAGTTATAACAATAATAAAAATATCAATAATACGTTTAGACTATTATAATGTTACGCTGCTTTTAATTTAATCATTAAGAAAATGACAAATGTCAGTGGTGGGTTGATCATTTAAAAAAATTCTTAATATACGCTTTTAGGTGATTGTTAAAGTCATCTAAATTCTATTTTTACTTAAGTTAGGCAAGTAGTTCTTCTATATATATATATATAAATACTATTTTAATATTAAAAATATTATAATATATTTTATTACGTATTTTTCATTTTTCTATTATAATGATTCTTGATTATTGGCTAATACATTAGTCAACTAGGTATAGTCTAATAGATATACATATAATCTATATCACTATAATAAATTCTTTTTTTGGATTATTTGGAATAAATGGTTTTACACGATTAGCAATCAAAAATATGGTTCGATTTTAAACTTAAAGGAGGGTTTCTTTTAAAAATAGATCTAGTTTGTACTCTAATAAAGAGGTCAAAAGTAAAAAAAAACATAATATTTTTTAAAATAATCTGGGAAAAATATAAGGAAATGGGAATTTTCAAACAAATTCAATTTTCAACAAAATCAATTTTATTTTTTAATATTACTCGAAAACGAATAACTGTAGATATATTACTTGAAATTGTTTTCATATTTTTATATTTTCTATACATTATATTATAATTTTTTAAATATTTTGACTCTTTTTGATTTATGTATAGACATTTTCAATTTTTAATATTTTTAAATTTATTTCTACGAATGTCGATAAATAACCCCCTATTTTTCATTTTATTTTGAAAATAATCGTTTTTTTTTGGTTTTTAGTCAATACGTATAGGTATTTCACAAATAATGATATTATGAATGTTCGATTGACGATAAAACATATAAATATGTATTATAAAATATTATTTTAATATTTTAATATGTTAACTATATTGTGTTTTTATATTATACTACACCTGTATGTATGGGAAAAAAATAAATTATAAATATTTTTCAAAGGGGTGTGGTGCAATGGCCCGTTGATTTTCCGGTGACGATTTGTAGAAAATAGCAAACCCCCACCATTACGCCGCACCCATTATTTTAATATTTTGATCAAAGACCTACAAAATACGATTGATTAGTATACAATACATATAAATTATATACTGTCGTTCCGCTATAGATAGTTCGATTAAAAGTTGTGTAATATATTATTAACGTTGTATAGTTTAATATACATATAATTAGAGTGTAGATACGGTAGCTAATAGATACGATGATCCTATAATTATAATAATAATAATAGTATAATATAATAAAACTGTGAAAAGAAACGAGGAATAATATATAAAGTTAAGTTTATGTATTTTATTACAAAAGCTGTTTATAATTAAAAAAAAAAATCACGAGCACCCCAAAAAAAAAGTATTTATCTTAATTGATTAAAGTTTTCGCTTGAAAAAAAAAAATGTTAATGCGTAATAAAATATACGAATGCAATAAAAATATGATTTCTTGACTTCCTGTAGATTTAATTTTCGAAAAGATGAATTCGGCCATTAACGCATTAAATTATTAATTACTTTTTCCTAATTCATTTACTTGTCATCGTATTTTTGCTCACTACTTGTAAAGTTTTATTTCCTGCCTAGTGTCAGATATATACCTATTTATACTTAATATTTTATGAATTTTCTTATCTTTGATGTCGCCGAGCTTCGGTTTATCTTACGGCTCCCGGGTTTTCGTATTTGCTAATTCGATTATAATTTTATACAGTGTAATTAATATAATGATCCAACTTCTTTTTTTTCATTATTAAATTCAGAAGAATCTGGTAACTATTTTTATTTGCATACCTATATATAGGTATCTCCACTTTACACAATCACTCCAATGTAATCTGCAAGACAATTTAAAATAAATATATATGTATAATATATATATATAGAACTGGGGACGAGGTTGGCCAACTAGCGGCTCTCTGTCGTATTCAGATATAGCTCGCGTTTAATTTATAAACTAAAATTTTACTTATTATAGTTATGAATTTATGAATTTTAGTTTTTTTTTATTAACAATTTTTAAAAATTTATCAAATTATATAAAATATATTGTATTTATAAACATTTTGGCTCTTTGCTCTTTTATTTATCCATGTAGCTTGCAAATACGTTCATGTCTGCCACCCCTGTTATAGAGTATTAACATAAATATATAATTTAATTTACAAAATATTCCACTTCAGTGTACATAATTAGCATCGTCATTAATTCAAGTTACATTCGTTTTCCACGTATTATATACATATGATATATCTACTATCTGGAATGTACAGTTGCGTAAATATTATTTTAAGTATTTTTTTGAATTGAACTCAATGACCGCGGAATTATTAGCTTTTATTAACATATTGCTAATATATAATATGACATGTCAATATAATTCATATAAGTCAATAGAAATCGTTATAATCGTATTGGTTGCTAAAAATTATTGACATTTTTAAATTTTCTATATCGATAAAAATAAAATAAATAATCGAAATTTGTAGAAACGTCGTATTAATATGCTTTTATGTATATTCGTAGTTGTGATGATCAGATAACTACCTATGTCTTCGTGTAATCGTGTAAATTATGACCCCCACGAGCTTCATGTAATTGTATTATTATCTAATTTTTGTATCACCATTACCGTCATTTTCCAAACGGTAACAAGTAAGTTCATTTATCATTTATTCATTTCATCCAGCATAAGATTATTTTCCCTTAATCTTGTGTATTTTTCATTTTTTATTTTTACCTAGGAATAATTTCAACCTATCACATATAACTACGTGATCGTTGTTTACCGTTTGATAATCCACAAGGTTCATCATACATCATTTGCTTAATTCCACGGCTAAACATATCAATCAACATAAACGGGAATTCTAATGCATATATTATACTAATGCACATAGACTCACACTTTTAAAGTAAATATTTTAATCTCCGCGTATTTTCTGTATTGAGTTTAAGCTTTTGCACTTTATTATATATATTATAATCATTTCCGTGGACGAAAACTTTTAATTCTAACAAACAGAAAAAAGTTTTCCTCACAGTATATCTATCTTATTATCAAAACACATTTGAAAAGTAATTGTTAACATAATTTTTATTTTCAGTACCGTCGTTTATAGACACATCAAATAACGCATTTAAGTTTATTTTCAATTTTTGGACAAAACACAATAGGTATGGTAAATTGGATTTTTCGAAATAAGTTTTAATCTTTAATTGTTAGAAATAAAATAATTAATATTTGTGTTGTATTAACATATATAATTAATTAAACGCATTTATTTAATATTATTACATTTTAACTAATATTGTTATTAAAAGTTTCACAGGAATTAAAAACTTTTTTTATAACCATTAAAAGTTTGATTATTTTAATGAAGCAAAAATATATGTATACCTATATACATTGTGTATTGTGTCAATTAAATAAATATTATACTTATTCTTTTTATTGCAAATATCAGCTAGGTAGATATATTTTATAGTTATTATATATAAAAACAATAATAATAAAACGTTCACAGTAAATGTTGGTATTATATGGTGTTAGGGTATATATTTTTATACTTAACTACACAATAATAAAATTACTATAATTTTTTGTTTACCTTGTGCAAATTAATTTATTTTATAAATAAAATTAAAACGTTTTGATAAAAGTTGCAAACCTCTATCGGTCACGGAGATTCTTAAACTTATATAGACTGACAAGAACTTTTGACTTAATATTAGTTATCGATCGAAAATTAGGTTACATAAATATTTAATATTTGAGGTTTGAACCTAATTTAACGCTTGACGTGGATTTTATGGCGAAGTATAATATTTTACGTTTATTTTAACATTGTGATAGCATCGTGTCAAATATTTTATAATGATATTTGGTATACTATTACCTTCCCACACATATGATAGATATTATCAACAATTTATTTGCTATGTGAAAACTACTAAAATTGAAAAACCATACACATAATAAAAACCGGATCCGCCACACGCATCGATGGTTGTTATTTTTTATTACGGAATTCTTGGTTGTTCAAAATAAAAAAAAATATCGAAAACTTTTTAACCACAATACAATAATAATATATATTGTTGTCATCGAGTCGAAGTCGTCACGTTTTTTTTTCACGTTAAAATTTTGGAATTATTTCTGCAAAAAAAAAAAATAATAATAATTGACGTCGGGTCCGCATAGAGTTTAGGAATTTGAATATCCATCTACGCCATATCAAACTCACAGAAGAAGTGGTGAGTGGAAATGTGGTACGCAAGATTTAATATAATATTTTCACTGGAAATACATTTCACATAGTGCACCCCAGAGGGTCAGTAGTAATGTCGGTAGTTATAAATATACCTATATATTTTATGGTGGAACGTGAGGAGCATATTCATAGTGTAATTCACCCTATAGCATTCTCACCCCCTCCCATTTTTCTTTAATAATGCAATTATTCAAATCTTGATTTTTACAGTTTTAACAGTATACCTACTTAAGGATTATGCATTCAATTATTTAAATATTCTATACTTTTAAAGGGTTTTCCTGAAGCGATACAAACTCCCTTTTTTTTTAAACGAGAACCAATTTTATGTACGGTAAATTTTAAAGCAGATGATTATTATGTTTTAAATATTGATGTATTTAAATCGAAATTCTAACGAGTAGGCAATTTCTGAGTTGTATGCATGTACCTATGTATTAAAGTTAATAGTTCTTAAAAATAGTTTAATCTTGCGTTTATCTTGATCTTGGATTTAGTATTTATTATATTCGAAAAATTTAAAAAAAGATAGAAAATTGATAAATTAATATAGATTACTAAATTATTCAAATCATCATTACCTGCCATCCCATTATCCAAACCCATTATTATATACCTGTCATCCTTATTATAGTTAGGTACTAGTAAGTACTCAAAGTTAATTAAATCAATAAAATACATATATTTAAATTGTGATTGAGGTACTTCAACATTTTCAAAAAGTCAGCTAATTAATAATTTACAAAAATAAAGAGTGATTCACATATTTTGAAGAAAAAAAGTTATTATTACTACAGGAAACTTCTAAAGATGATTATATACAAAATATACGTATCGTTATTAATTTATTATATATAATATACCAATATTCGTTATATCTTATACATAATTTTAAAATCTTTAAACTTTTCCAAGTGCAATTTTTTTATAATCTTCATCGGTACCACTTCTCACTGTTTATTTTTCTCACGAAAATATTAACCGACTATGTCGTGTTTCAAATAATCTGCAATGAAAATATTAAACATTGTAGTGACGATTTAACTTAGTGGTATTCTTAAAAATGCATTTACAACGTTGTACAACACCAGTGATAATATTATAAAACATCAAACATTATCAGGTTATCATCATTGCACTATATTAAATTATTTTTTTTTTTTTTTTTAGGTAACGTGCAAGAATGTATATTAAAAATATATACCTATTTTATTTTATATTCCCACGGTGCTGTTATACACTGATACATTATACGTAAACATAAGATTGTTATACATTCGAAATCACCAAATGAGCAAAGATCATTCCGAGAAATAAAATCCCCCTCGTCACTTCCTTAAAATAGATAACAACCACAGATTAACACGGTTCACTGTTCCGGTACTCCGACGCTATCAAAATGAAATGGCCAAGACATACGATCGCTGTTGTAGTTCAACCATACTAATTAATCACGTGTTTATTTAAATAATACTAGGAAAAATAACATTATCAGTGTTTATTTTTTGTTTCCACACGGTCAACATTTATCACGATCCGCACTTTACGTACAAATTGTTGCGCAAATATACATCGATTGTCATTATCCATTACTCACTAAAATATTATTCTCCGAATTATAGTATTATCATCTGTCCTACGTGTTTTCTCGTTCTTTACATACTCGTACACTTATTAATTCAATAATTAAAATATCAGACATAAAATTTAAAATGAAAATTTAATTAAACTAAGTTTTAACCATTATTTTTATTACCTGGAATAATACAATTTGATTTTGCAGTCAACCACTTAAAAATTCCTCGAAATAATTTACTATCATTTTAATGTCTGAGCAATCTGAAGAATGTTATGAGATACATACATATTTTAAAACAATTTCAAAGCATTAAAATGATAAAAAAAATTCTATAATTAATTAATAATTATATTATATTATATTATATAATTATATTAAATTATATTTGTTATTTTTAACTACAAATACGTAGCTGTAAGTATATTATGAAGTACATATTGTAATCAGTATTGGATTAATTCGTTAAAATAATAGTAACTCGTAAAATTGTAAAACGTATTTATAGTAAGTTTTTTTGTTATTCTTGGACTTTTGAACATAAGTTTTCTAATTTAATTAGAGTTTAGAGGTTTTTTCACGTAAATACAATTAATGCATACAAATGGAATGTATGCACTCAATATAAGGGTATATCGCTAATTATTTAGGTATGTAAATATCCACTTGAACGATTTTATTATGATACCGTTAATATAGTATACACTTGAAAGTTATTTCAAAAACATTTCAGAGTAGAACTTATACTCGTTTTAATATAAAAATGTTATGATAAAACAACAAAAAGTACCTACACATAGAAATACAGAATATAGAAAATGTAATCATTAATCTAGTGAAAACCAATTATGGTAGTATTCGACAGAATACAGTTTTTGAGAAAAGTATAATGATAAATCATACATTTTACAATAATTCTAGGTTTACAATATTTGTTTCTTGAAGACATTTTGTTTTTTGCATTTTAAACTAGCATTAAAAATATGTATTTTACGTCACCGATAAATACATTTAAGTTCGTATGTAAGCTGTGTCGTTTCTAAATATTAATTTTTTGTAATCTCCGTCACACTTTTAATTTTAACTGTTGGAATTCATCAGATAAATGTATGGAACTTAAACGTCTCAAACCAACTACAAATGTTTTCTGACTAATCAGAGTTCTATCAGCTACATCCTATTATTTACCAATTTTATAATATAATATATAATTTTAATTAACATTATATTTCTAAAAATAGAATTCTACATTAAATAAAAAAATGTTGGAACATTTTTGGCTGCATATTATGGTGGTTGCGTCCCAAAAATATCTATTGAAAAATGCCAAATCCGAATAGAAGACCGAAATTTTACGAGTTACGGCCCGCAATTAATATTTGATATATTATATACCTTTATAAAATTATTATTTTTAAACGATGGATAAGAATTTCACAACCATAAATGTTTGAAAAATTATATTGATCGACATTGAAGTATTAAAAATACTTTTAAAGCACAATATATTCAATTACATACAAATTTAATGATATAATTAATTAATAATTTATACAGATTATAACTACGAGAAATATGGCGAAGGAACATTAAACTAACAGATTTTAAGTAATCAAGTGAAACGAATTACGTAACGGTGTTGGTGATATTAATGAAAAACCAAGTAAAATTATTCATAACCACCGTTCATAAGATGTGAACACTTTGACAAAATATACGATAAAATAACTCGAGTCACAATTCGTATGTACTCAAAAAAAACTCGTACATCAATTTGGAAGGAATTTTTACCACAAGGCGTAACTAGTAGCCAGCCGAATTGCCAACAAATATTATGTATTTTATTATACTTATAACATATATTATTATACATTTTATAATCTTCGTATTATATGAAGATTACAAACAAAACAAAAAAAAAAAAAAATCGAGGGTATTTATACATTTAATGAACAAAAAGTTTTAGAAAATGATTTTTTATATTTTTAAAGGTGCAGCAAAAATTTTATTTTATCAACAATTATTATCATAGCTTAAATATTTAAGTCATAGTTCTAACAATATGTTCATAAGACGTCAACAATTCTAGAGT
The DNA here is from genome assembly GCA_009835225.1 of Aphis craccivora. Classification (NCBI taxonomy): domain Eukaryota; kingdom Metazoa; phylum Arthropoda; class Insecta; order Hemiptera; family Aphididae; genus Aphis; species Aphis craccivora. The sequence continues at coordinate 60,238 of VUJU01000121.1, read as the reverse complement.
TCAAATATTGTTAAAATTGTTTTAAAAGTTATTTAATAAAATACTAAAATAATCGATGAAAATTTCATGTCTCTTGGATTATTAAAAAGTTTTCTTTAAACCTGCAGACGTCTCCCGCGTGTTGCCGTTAAGGCGACGCGTGACGGTTGGAAAATTCCAAAAATGACCTCTTTAAAGTACCACCTGTGTCAAATTTCCAATCTATAATGGGAGGTTACACGAAACTTTTGGAGTACTCCTACAGAGAAAAGTGATTATACCTACCTACCTACCTACCTACCTGAATATAAAACTAAAGAAAACAACATAACATTGTAAAACCAATAAAGCTCATACGCGCTACTCAGAATTAAAAGAATATATTTTTTAGGTTATTAGATTTTATTTGGTAAGTTTGAGAAATTATTAATAATTATTAATTAGGTCAATTTTTTGAAATCAAGTATAATAATCAACAATATTATTGTCCATTATAGAAAAAAAAGTATATTTAGTTTAAAAAATGTTTTAAAATTAATATATAGACAAAGTTGGTAATCTCAATTAATTAATTTCAGATATAAGTTGCTTAAGATTTCTCATGGTATTAGTAAAATAGTAAAATTATAGGAACACATTAAAAAAAATATTTAACCTATAATTACATCGTATATATATAATAACAATAATGTAATATATAATTAAAATAAATAACTATTATGAGCATATAGATGCGTAACAAAATATAGTAACTACTACTATAAGACGTCATATCTATATTTCATTTAGTAATGTATATTTAAAATGTTAATCCCCCAAAATATTATGATATTCATTATTACACACACATTAAAAAAAGAAAGTTTTTTAGCACATAATTTTATACCCATTGGATTATCTTTAAGTTGTATTAAAACAGAAAAAACATCTTTGTACTATAAATTAAAATACTTTTCTATATTTTATCTTCTACATAATATTAAAAAAAAAAAGTGCGGTGGTAACAAAAAAAAGTTAAAAATAAAAATAATTATTATTCTTAATTAAATTCTTAAAACTCCGAATTATTATTATATATAAAAAAAAAGATTTGTATTTTTATCCTTCACATATTTTGTTATATTTTTAATTAAAATATTATTAATTTTCTAAATTTTCAAGATCAACATGGGCTGAAAACGTTAGTGTGGTCGCAAAATTAGACAGAACCGTGGTCTTGACTGGATTGATGAGTAAAACCAGTGGTATTAACGAAAATTATCATCAAAATATATTTAATTTGATTAAAACGTCTATAAAACATAAAATAGATAGTTACTTAGAATTTTTTTTACAAATCACATGACTAATTAAACTAGATATTTTATTATAATATTTTAAAAGTACAGTTCAGAAACATTCAGATTTAGGAAACATTATCCTATACAATCATAAAGTGTGTGTATAAACGAACGCGAGTGTAATCCGAGAATGAATAACAACGTCACGAATAATCACAATGGAATTATGAAATTCTGACAATATATTTTGATACAACGATTTAAAACACTATACCTATTGTACATAAGTATAGACTGATTTTAATTATAGTTATGTTTTAAATAATTTCCTTTGCATGAAATCATGTGTACCTACGTCAGTGTTAAATCTAAAAGTGTTTTGTGTGCAATAATCATAATAATAATAACAATATATAGATCGAATAATAATTGTTATGTTTTGTGCAGAGTCAACAAATTATTTTCGTTGTGATTGTTGAGTAAATACAATTAAATTCACACAATATCTATTCGTCAAAGGGAATATGCACATATAGCATGTCTCTAAAAAAATATATTAAGTCTCGAAAATTTATATTTTTAGTGGGTGTTACGTAATATTATCATCACATACTTATAGATGCAACAATAAAAAAATTAACAATTTGTTTATCGGATACAGTACTAACTGATAATAGCGTAATATGAATAGGAAATACATTTCAATGAAATTGCATTTTTTTATACTGACCTAAAATATTTTTCTCCGAAATATAAATCAGTTTTATTTGTTATAGATTCAGAATAATATACCAATCTTCTTTTTATGTTTAAGATTTTTATTTTTTACAAACTATAATTATGTACAATAGGTATGTGCATATATCAATTTTATCTTTATATCAATATCACTTTGTTGATATTAATTTTAATGTGTATCTATATGTAATGTTCTATTTTAAATTATATATTTTATAATACAGGTGTTTCACAAATCATAATTAATATAAATATACATATTATGTTGTCAGTTTACTGCACATATTATAATAATTGGTTTCTTTCATTCATATAGCCATGTAGTAGTTAATATTTGTTTGATCAATGTAAACAATATGATTGTTATTTACCAAGCATTCTCATTGCCATTTTCCATTAAATAATGAATTTATTTAAATTTAAGTTTTTGAAATTTGTAAGTTTACTCGATGAACTCATTTTAAAATATTTAAATCATGTGTATAATCTACTAATCTACTGTTTAAGGAGTGACGTGTGACCATACCAACTCAATTTTTTTAATATAACTATTATCATTAATTTTTTTATTGTTAACAATAAATTGTTATTCATTATTCGTTATTAATTCATTGTTAAATAGACGATTTTTTTCTAAAACATAAAATACTATGTTTATCCAAATCGAAATTCAAATAGTGGATTTCAAGTCATTTAACTTTATATCCATATTAAAGATAATAGTTTTGTAAGACGTGTGAGCTATGATGATCTCATATTAATTAAATAATTAATTTTCTAACAACATTTTATACTATATAGCATTGTACAATAATAATGTACCAAATTGATGTTATAATTCGACCACGTATACCATTAGTTTCTAATTATAAGCACATATATGTTACATAACCTAATCTAACCGCAATCACACACAACCGTATAATAATATTATGTACATCACCCTGCTCGTATTCGCCGAGTTTGGCACACGAACCGTGCTCCATTTACCCGCGTACGTAGGTATAACAAACGCATGCGATTTATTTTTCGGTCGTTAAAAACGAAAAAAGTAAATAAATAAAAATAATTCATTGTCCCTGCAGTGTACTTTGGCGGCGCGTGTTTACATGACACGTCGTTTACTATCCGCACTACTCGCGGACATTCATTAGTCGTCAACGACGACGGTATATATATTCTAGTGACTATATATAATAAGGACTTTTCATTAGGTCTGACGTCAAATACACATTAATTCGATTGTGGCTTGGTGATGCGGGAGTGGTACACCGGTAACGAGATTTTACGAGAACGACGGCGTTGCGAAAAGGCTCCGGACGGCGGCGGCGTTGTGCGATTTAGAAATCCGCTCACGTCCGCTGAAAAGGGCGCGAAAACGGATCGCAAAGGCGGCTGTAGACGTACTTAAGGATGTCGTAGACCTGCAGGCCGTATACTTCCGTAGAACGGAACGTATTTTGGGTGTACGAATATTATTGTTGTGTGTAGGTATACACTTTCCCCGTGACCAACAATAATATTCTAATGTACATCGTTATACAATGTATACTATATAGGTAATACAATATAAACTATGAAGTAGGTAGCGAGAAGTTGTGTCGAGACCGATTCTCTTTGCGCAGATAATTACAAATTTCATTTACATTCCATTGCAGCGATAATAAGTTTCTCCGTCAAGTTATGATTATAATGTAGGTAATCACATATCGAGTGCAATAAAAATCAAATGGAAAATTAAAAACTTTAAAATTCGGAGTAATATACATTAGGTAACATGATTATACGTAGTATATCATCTGGTATATCAGGGGCTGCCAAACAGTCGGTCATGTTAGAATTTAATTTTAGGGCCACGTGCCCTAAAATTCGCGTCCTGTTTCTTAAGAGAACGTTGTACCTGCATGTGTTGTATCCGTCTTACACACATACGACATACCAAAATTGTATTCACAAGTTTCAAAAGTATGCTGTGAGTTTTAATATTTGAGTGAATTGACCGATTACTCGTATATAATTTAGAGGCAAAATTATTATCTAGGACCCCACGTAGCATTTTATTGATATTATTTTTTTTGAAGTAAGTTATGACCTTTTTGAAACTCTACATTTTAAAATGATCGTAAGTCAATTCACTCTAATATCAAAACTAACAGCATACTTTTGAAACTGGCGAACGGAAATTTGCTATGTCATACGTGTGTAAGACGGAGACAACACATGCGGGTACAACGTCCTCTTATAATTATAAATATTCAACAATAAAAAAAAATTTCTATGGAAGTCAATCCTCAAAGGTGAAGTATATTTTTAGTAAATCGTGACCAAAAAAAGTTTGGCCACCCCTGTGGTATATGTAATAAGAGTCTCTTATTAGGATAAAGTACCTATAAACTATTGGCTATAGGTTATTTTATTTTTTTTATTGATAAACTTTCATAATTTAATAAATGATAATAATTGATTTACGTTAAATAATGTGATTACTGCTCAAGAAACTAAAAAAATATCGAAATTAACTTATATAGTAATCCAATGCACCTATGGTATAGCCAAATAGTCAACTGATTATAGTATATCAATTTCTTCCGCTCGACTTTCCTGATAAATACCGATAACAATTATCATATTTATTCGAGATTAAAAAATTAAATTTTTTACGACTGACATTTAACATTTTATTATGTCCGTTATTAATTATCAGTGATCAATAAGCAAGGCGTCTGACGTTATATAATAATCTGTAATCAGTATTTATTATTATTTTAACCAATAACAGTAATATTAATTCAGTAGGTATGATTATTAATAATTAGTTAATTTTACTATTGGTTTTAGTTTTGTTTTTCACAACGGATATTTAGTTGAGAATAAAATAATATTATTATATCGAAATATAAGTTAGGTATAAGTTTTATAACTTAAATTTCTAAGGTTCTATCAAACAATAGTTTAAATAATACAAACAATAATTTCTATCTAAATCGAACAATATAGTTTTTAAAGCTTCTTTAATTACACATTTGATTAACTATTATCTTTCGATATATGCATCGTAGTAATATATGATTCTGATAAATTTTATAAGCTTTAATTTCTCTAAATTCTAAAATCAACAATTCTTTTATAATATTAATGTATAAGTTAAACTTAGTAATACTTCTAGGTATATAGTTACATACTATTCAGTAGAATAACTTATTATATTTGTTGTTAAGTAATTCCAATCAAAGTTATGGTTATAGATAAATGGTACTTAAACAAAATAGCTTTAAACATATTTTGTTGTAGTTATAATCGGGTGCAGTTTTTATGGCAATATTTAATTCCAAAGGTAGGTACGAAATTAGAAATATTATTTTAATACTAATAACAAAATACGATTATGATAATATACTGTTAATATGTAAGTAAATGGTAGTGCGCAGTTTATTTTTATTTTTTTGCATTAAAATCGTTTATTATTTTTTTTTATTTTGCCGGCAGACAAAAGTACTGACTAAAAGGGCTTGAAAGTAAATTCATTCTCAAATAACTCCATTTGACGTACCTACTTTTTTTTTCATTAGAATAAAATATAACTCAAGCTTTTGAAGAATTAAATAATTAATAATAATAATAATGAAAAAAAAAACATACCTACCTACCTGTTTCCTCTTTGTAATTTTCATCCGAAGGCATATTTCCTATCCCATTCAAAGGACTCATTTGCACGAGAAACGGAAAATTCTAAAACTTCAAACCACTTGAAAACATCCCGAGCACATGTCGGTGTCGTTTTTTTCTCTGGTTTACGTATTATTTTCTTTTTTACTTTTTTGATGTGTTAGCGCGTGTCACCGTCGTTCTTTATTATTTCGTGACACAAAGGTTAGTCGTATCATATGTGCTATTATAATATAAGTCGTACGACGATCGTGTATAACTATACATGTATAGGTACCACGATAAGTATATAGATACGACAGCGAAATGAACCTCAAGCGTTTAAACCTCGAGAGCGCGTAATATAATAATAATAATAATAATAATTATAATCATCTCTCTGCCGAGTTTAGCTTTTATGAAGGCTTCCACCGTATAAATACCATATATGTTTGGTATACACGTATAATAGTATATTACGTATACTAACGCGCGGCGGACGTTTCAAAGGATGCTTGCTATAGCGTTTAAATTGAGACCAATTAATAAATATTTCGCACGGTTGTTATACAACACGACGAGCAGGCAAAAAAAAAAAATAAAAATAAAAAACAAAAAAAACTTTTTAACGACCCTATATTATTATTACGTTATATCATTATAATATAATATTTACACAAACCTGTAGTAGTGATCACATAAACCGTGTAAAAATTATAATACGGTCGTGTCAATATTATGTTTTCACTTACTGATTCCTTTACTTTTTTAAATTTTAAAATCCATTAAACCGTTAAATATACTTTTAATACATTTGTGTAAGTATTTTTTACCTTTTACGCCATAAGAAAATACAGAAAATGCAATAATACAAAGAAATATATAATATACAATTTTATATAATATTATAATTTAACTTTAAATATTAGATTATCTGCACTAACAAAATTAGAATAAATTAATTTGACAAAGTATAATAACTCAGAATTCCTTAAAATTATCTTTATAAATTGCAAGTTTTAATAAATACGTGATTTATAAGCACATCCCAAAATATATATTCCATAGATAATTACAGATTTACCTAGTACAAAATTATTAACTTACTATATTAATATAGACTTTTTTAAGATTTACATTTTTTTTTTTTACTATTTTTTTTTTATAAGATAATTAAATAATTCATAATAAAGTTAATAAGAAATAATATACAATTATAATATATGGTTAATGATCATTCCACGTTTCAGGTGATAGTCCAGATAGTCAATAATTTTGTCTACCCATAAGTATCATATTTTAGTAACCTTTTCAAATGTACCTATGGCAATAGCAAACTTCTAAGTTACTTAAACATTTGAAATTATGTAAATACGGTTAATTTCTTAATTAAATTTTTTTGTATTTGTTTATATTAAAATGTTTATGTATAGATTTTTTATTCAGCTCAAAAAAAATATAATTTAACCATGATTTTATATAATTTATGCATTGATTCACATAATTATACAATTTTACAATATTTTATGTTCAATAAAATTAATGCATCATCATCATCGGAACAAATAATATTTCTCTCAATTTTTAAAATTAATTAAACCATTTATATAAATAAGGAATAACAAGGGACATAGGACTGTTCCTTGAGGGACACCACAGTTTATTTTTACGGTATACCTAATACCTTCATCAATTCTGATTACCTGTGTAACTGTGTTGTATTTGTAAAATATAAAAAAAAGGTAATGCAACACCACGGATACCACAATATTCTAATTTTTTCATTAAAATTCTATGAATTATGATCAATAGGATAAATTGGTTTTTTTTTTAATGTATAAACAAACCAATAATCTTACTTATTACCTTTTTTAAGACTATAACGAATAATAAAATTTGTGCATATTTTATTGAACCAAATGATTGTCCAATATAAAATTATGTATGTTAAAAAATTTAAATTATAGTTATTTTAAATAATTTAAAAATATTTTAGAGATCAGAAAATGTTTGCGAAATTCAATATCACCTGATTTATATGACGTAAAGATAAAGGTTTGTAAGTTTGTGAGAAAGGTTCCAGTCGATAATCCTCAATTATGTATAATTTTTAAAAGAACGAAATACATTTGTAAAAAAAAATACTTTTTAACAGCTCTATATACTCTATATATTACTTAACACCATCACATAGTATTTGTACAAACTTGTGACTATGACACTGTGTAAAAATTATTTTATTTGTGCCAATATAATGTCTTCTTTACTACTTTCTTAACTATTTTTTTAAATTTTCAACTCTATAAATGCGTTAAATATATTATTAACACGTGTATGTAGCATTTATGTTTATACCTTTTACAAAATATAAAAAAAATGTTTACCATATTTACATAGTTCGTTTTCTCTAAAAATGAACATTACGTAATCTATAAAAAAAAAAGTTGAGTTCTTAACTGATTTTATGTAAGTAAATCTGTATTTTTTTATTTTTTATTCTAATAATAACAGACTATAGAATTAATATTTTAAAAATATTTTTTTTTTTTATGTTTGGTATTCCTTATTTTTACTTATTTTTACCTTGGATAGTCTACGCGTGTTTTTTCGCAATTATGTAAGTTTTTTAATTTTTTAACGCATGAGTTATTTTAAGTTTTTTTTAACACTATGTATTTTTAATTCATTTTACACTCACATTGTAAAAATGCATAAAAATGGACAAAATTAGATTCTAGTATTATTGTATACGACATGGAACTCTATATATTTATTTTATACAAATGTCCATACATTATTCATTGTATGGTTTATTTAACCTTACCCTGTGGTACCGGTTAGATAAATCCACTGGGGTGACAAATTATTTAAATTATCTATTCTATATTTTTGTAGTTTCTGCATTTCATTAAAAAATAAATATTAAATTGTATAAGTAATGATATAGGATGTGCACATTTTTTGTTATTATAATAGTCTAAAATCGTATAATTAGATATGTTAGCCTCTTAGATCAAATTGAAGAAAAATCACACCCCATGAATGCATTAAATAATCTAAAAGCTAGGTACCTGCTATTTCACTATGTGTACTTTAAATTAAAAATGTTTCAATATTAGGTCTCTTAAACATTAACTAGGTAGTACTTTTTATCTCTCATGAAAATTGTGATACTGAATTTTCCACATCATCAGTATTATATTCACAGGAAATATTAAAAGCAAACTATAGAAATTATTTTCCTAAAATTACCGATGCAAGAAAAAGGATTTTACAATTTTTACAATATGATAAAATAAATGATAGATAATGTTATAAATAAACTCGGATCGAATACTAGTTAAAATTGAAAATATGTTTACTATTTTTATTATTTGTTAATAAGTTGCACAATAATAATAGTTTTGATAACCCGTATTAAAAAAATTACATGGCTAACTAACCCTTCACTTCCATTTAACAGCTCCTATGACCTTAACTAACCTAACTACTTTATATGTATATATATTATATATGTAGTAGGTTTGGTTATTGTATAGGTACATTATATATAATTCCTTTGAATGTTATTGTATAAAAGCTCAATTCTGATAACAGTTGGATGAATATGGTTTTGTGATCGCGAACAATATAACTCTGATAGGAAATCTTACGAATCTTTGGGATTAAGTCATTGAGCAAAATATTCCGCAACAACTGCAAGGCTACTTTATTGTTCGGGTTAAATTGTTTAATATTCTCTAAATCTTCGATCTGACGGTTCTACCCGATTGGACAATAATAAGTAATAATAACTGTACACTTAATGCACTAAAGCGAGTTTCAAATGTTGATAGTATTATCGGTGCAACTATAATATTATAATTTCAAATGTTATTTATTTTTTTCATTTTAAATATAAATTTTATTTTTAAGTAATTGTAAATCATCATTATTATAATGATTGCAACTATTGTAAATATACCAGATTTATTTTTTACAAGACTTTTATAGATGGATAAAAAATGTAAATCAAATCTTATCTTTAAATATAAATTAATTGTAGGTAGGCTAGTCACTTGAACAGTTTTTTATATTTATTCTTACTTAAAAATGCTTTTCTAATAAAATATAGTATTAACGAGCGAATTCGATTCAAAAATAAAATTAATCAAAACTACATTTTTTTTTTTGTACAAACAAATTATTACAACATAAAAAACCAACATTATCATTTTTATTCTCAAAATAATTTCATTGTTTTAATTCAAAGTGGTACTTAACTATTAATTATTAATTATTAGGTATGTGTAGCCAAAACCATTATGTTAATTTTAATTAATTTAGTTACATATTATTTAGTTTTTAAAAGGTTTTCTATGTTTCCGTTGTAATCAAATATTAAAATGTATAATATTCATTATTATAGTGGTGTTTATGAAAAACGATCGTTCAATCAAATTAGCTAACTAACTATTTTGGCTATTTTGGGAGTACCGAAGTTCAGACAAGACGTTAGACGAGTGAAGTAGGTTATAAATGTTAATTGAGATAAGACATTTTCGAACCTTCCATTAATATAATATCCAATATAACCTTTCTAAGCTAGCCGTACGCTTTGAGAAAGTTGATTACTTGATTGAATGAAGAAATACATTTTCTGACTTAGTGACGATAATATTATTGACAAAATGATAAATCCATGATTGTTTTCTCATTTATACACAACGTTTTTGCTATAGCTTATCGCAAATCGATCATTGCAACGGTTGTTCATACCTATTTATATCATTAAGTCATTTTTATCTTTTATACATAATTTATTGAGTACTGGCTGTTTTAAGTAGTGTTCAAGTGGAGAAAAAAAATTGAATGTCTTAACTAAAGACTGGCCGCAAAGGAGTGGTGAGCATTTTTCCATTTAAATTATACGAACATTTTTGTGACAGTTTTAGTAAGACAAAATATAACTACCGTAAACGTTTCTAATATTTTGTGTATCTAAACTTTAGGAATTATTGTTTTATAATCGGTCATCCATTAATACGTGTTAGGGTCTAAAATATAGTAATAGTGTTTGAAAAAAAAAAATAGATTTTTGACATTTTTTTCATACGACGACATAAAACCAATTGTTAAATGCTGTTTAAAACCTAATCTTAGAGTAACCACTATCAAAGATTTATGGTGTCTTAAAACATTTATCGATGTCAGTGTAAACACCACTTAAATATTAATTATTCTATTGTCGCTCACCTTAATATTTATCATCGACTTAAAAGTAGGTATACTATAATACCTCGCACATGCAAATCTTTCTGAAACAATTAATATAAACCTGTAACCCAAAACGGTAAACGCATTACGTCGCAGTGAAAAACATCGTATTTCGATTAAAACAGAATTAAAGCGGTAATTTTCAAAACAAATAACACTACCCATATAATACACGTCGTACGGTATCAGATTATATTATTGTCATATTATTGTTCCGGCCCATAATGCACGTGTGCACTCCGACAAAACGGCGTGGCTGCAGTATCCGTACAACAGTTATGAATATTATAATTTCGCCAGTCTCGTTTGTATTTATATGTATTATTATGCCCTCGTGTACGACGTTATACTGCGACGGCTATTATAACGCGTGACGATCGTTTACATCGGAAGTGAGCGATGCACGTGGTTTTAGAAATTATAATATCATTCTCCGGACCCTATTATATTATGTATTGCTGTTGGCGGCGACCGTGCGGTTTACGTGACCGATTTTCGCCCGTACATCCGACCAAACCGCACCGAAAGTTGTGATCGCCTGCAAGACGAGAACAAACGAATGCACACAAGTTAAACTCCACTCAGCGCGAGTACACAACACAAATACAGTCAGCACATTTGACGGTGCAGTATCATTTTAACTCGTATTATCTAATATAACATTAATAGAAATGTAAAGTACCCACGTGTCTCTGTACGGCAGAAATCTTCCAAAAATGAAAAACATCATATAATAAATGTACAATATTGTACACAACGAATTATCAAGTTTTTTCATGACTTATTGTTTTACGAAATTCGTATCATCGGCATTACAATTATTTCCATTAAACCCGAGTAAATTGCACAAGAGTGACAGGCTCAGTTGAAACCAAAGTAATTTATATTATCGTTATGCAAATGTTTATTATATATATTAATTGAATGGTTATCATACTGTAGGAAGATGCTTTTATTGGTATAATGGTATTTGGGATGTATTGATAGACACTCATTCAATGCAATTAATCCGAGCCGACCAATTGGTTAATGAATGATCATGATGCATATTATTTTTTTTTTTTGTATCATCAACTCTTAGACCATCAAACAGTTTACAATTTCAAGTTTAACTAGGTAGTAGAAATTGAATGAGGTTATTACTATGGAAAGTCAAATAAGTAAATAATTCCTAGTAATTTATTAAATTATTCCAAAACAGAGAAAATTAAAAAATAAAATACAAAAAATAAAAATTTTAAGCAATAACAAGTTGTCAACAACATCGAATTTTTAAAAATGAATCGTAAATAATTTAAAACTATACCTACTAATAATATTTTTAATTATTATCTTCATTATTTTCTAAATGTTTCTGTTTGGAAATTCACAACAGTTCAATTTTAATAGTTGATTTTTGAAAGTTTAATTTTAGATTCTTCATACATTTTTCTTAGAGTAATCTAAATCACATATCTTATACAATAATACACACATTTTTTAATAGAAATTTAGTTGATTTGTTTTCAAAATTAAATTCTTAAAAGAAAAATAATGATTTATATTTTATTTTTTAATTATTTCAGTCAATAAAAAAATAAAATAGGTATCCAAAAAATATTGATTATAACTTATAATTTATATTATGATATTGTAATAAAAAAAAAAATATTAATAAGAAATGTAAAAACCCAGAATGTGAATATTGGATTATTGTTTTCGTTATCGGTTTGTTTATTAAATATAATAAACGTATAGATCTACATATAGCCTGCAGTACCTATACGGTCAGTATGCCTATAACATCGATATCGACCCTTTCAAAATTTAAGATTTAGTGTTATAATTTGAAACCTTTTGGATGAAGTATGCACCGATCACTTAAAAAGGATGTAGAGAGTTCGTTTTCTACGTATACAAATATTCTATCGTACAATAGAGTCTGTTTCACTACTGAAAATCTAGGTAAGTGGTAGTTAATTCTTTTTAAATTTAAATTAATTTTCAATTTTTTTTATTTGCTTTTATAAGTAGTGCGGGTTAATTTTTGGTCATGAATTGTTTTTTGCTTTTTTAATAAATAAATATGCTTCTTTTTTGATTTTTTAAAACAATCGTGTGATCTTTTAGCTGTTTATTATGTTTTAAAATTCTAGTCCTAATTTTAAGCTTTAGAATTTTTCACCATTGAGTATGTTATTATTTTCTATATAACATTTCTAAAATATTTAAATAAATTTTAAACGTCGTTATTTTAATGAACATCGTTACACAAAAACAATTCTGATCGAAGATCGGGTCGGTCAGACTTTTTTTTAAGCATTTATAATGTGTCATATATCATTACTACTGCCAAACTTTTAAATCAATATAGCGTACGAATAATGATGTGAATATTATATGTTCGTGGTACAAAAAACTTAAGAAAAATTATACTCAATGACATCCCCTGCACTTTTATTTTTATGTATGAGCGCATCATACTCGAACAGTAAAAACGGAAATAAATTTAAATGATGAACACAAAACTGTACGAAACCCTTAGTCTTATTTGCGATGAATAATTTACTATTACGGTGCGCCTAGATTTGATTGTAAAACGCATTCTCGCTTCGAGTGTAGTGAATCTATTTTATGCAAAGGAAACAACGTGGATAATTCTGCGATGTCCGGTGTTAGTGGTGTTTAGTAATTCAGTATAGTTTTTAACAATCCCCTTGCAACTAAAATGTTATAAGTGTAACACGTTTGTTGCGTATTATGTAAATAATATACTACCTATAGGTAATTTCTGAACAAATATTTACGGCGGACACCGGAAAGTGAACTCGTGACAGATGTGTGGTCGAATTGCCTATAGAAAACTCCGTGTTACCACGATTTATTGTTATTGAAATGCGTAAAAATATTTGAAAAATAGACCCAAAGTGGTACAAACGTCAGGGAATGTTGCTTAGTAAGCGTGTATTGGATATATGGGTATATTATATTGTTGTCGTTTCTCGTGGACGTGTTTACGCGTTTTATTATGTATTATCGATAGAAAATTGGTGAGATCTAAAACAAATAATATACTAACTATTCTGTTATTTGAAACATTAAAACGTATGCTTATTATAAATAATTCAACCGTATATTACCATATGTATAACAATAAAATTATAATGACTGTATTGATTATTATTTAATTAAGTGGTCCACTGGCCGCTGTCGACTTCAGTAGTGCTAGTGAAAAGGGTACAAATTCTATCGAACTCAATGAGTCACGTATAGCATAATAACAATATACCTAACGTATACATAATAATGACCACCGTCTAGCATTAAAATATAGTAATTATTATTTGTGTTTGTCGGCCGTGAGTGTAAAGTATTATTATACGTCATTATTCCATATGTGGACGTACAGTATAGGTATTGGACATTGTTATAATATATACATTTTTCATGAAAATTAAATTAAAACTGTCTAAAACCATTTAATTTATATAACTGTGCGAGGGCAAAACGTGAGTAATAACTAATAAGTTCTTTAATTTGATGAATTGATTGAAAAAGTGACTGTATGAAATCGGAATAAATGTATTTATCATGTAATTTTACAGACGGCGATTAAACGAAAGGAAAAACATCGTTTATAGTCAGTAAATCGTAAGAACCAGAAAAATTCATTGACGGCGAGTGTCATCAGTAACCATAATGTTTTTTTACGATTATAGATTTGCAATTTAAATCTCATTTCTTCTCTTATTTAATCGTTATTTTTCCAAGATTAATTTGAAAAGTTTGAAGAAAAATTATTATTATTTTTTTTTTTTATGTATGATACAGAATTTACATAATGTAATTTAATCTTTTCCACTTAATCGTATTTCTTTATTTCATTGAAAATATAATTCTTTTGAACTAAAATCAGATTTTGGTGTTCAATGTACCATAGATTTTGAGTTAAATCGTTGTTTGTACTTCAAATTGAAGAGTTAAACATTGTGAATAATGGAATAATACAATAAAAATATTTTTTTAGATGTGTATGAAAATACACAACAGTCAATGACATTTGTAGTACTAGTTTTAGAATATGATGTTTACATAATATTGTGTTGAGGAAACTTGAATCGTCACAAACTTTATAAGGATTTACATTGTTTTGGAGGTAAATAGACAATGAAAATGTATATCTGATGGTTTTGGATAAATAAAATAAAAAAATTTAAGTCAAAAGTAATGTCTAATTATCAATTTTATAATTGCATGATGCTCTAAATAAAGAATGTTTGTTTGTATATAGCAAAAAAATTAAAAATATAATTACCTACTCTAGCTATTAAAAAGTATTCCAGTTTCTTGTAAGTAATATTCTATTTTTATACTTTTATATTAATTTCAAAAATGTTTTGTTTTTTGATTCTAAGCGGAACGGTGAAAGTATTGATTTAACTATTATGTGTTTTTTTTTGTCTGTCAACATGATGAGTATTCAATAAAATGATTCGATTTTAAACTTTGAGAGTGGTTTTGGATAGGAAATTGGATCTAGTTTGTACATTAAAGAGGTCAGAATTTAAAACTTTTAGTATATTCTTATAATCGAGATAAACAAACAAAAAATAAGGGGAAATGGGTATTTTTACGCTAAATTAGTTTTCAAATAAATTGATTGCTTTATTTTGTAATGATTCAAATATGAATACCCATAGAAACTTGAAATTTTATACCAAATGGGTAAAAAATTTTAAAAATGTAATACAAGGTTCCTAACAAGTGATTCATTTTAAATTAACATATTATTATAATATTTAAATGTAATAGGTGCAATATGCAATATGTGCTTTATTGGAAAATGGGATTTTTCGATATTTTAATTTTGTTATGAGTTGTGTTAAAAGACCCTACTTATTCGGTACACTTATACTATGTAGCAAACTAACAGATTATTATTACACACAAATGTCTGAGCTAATACGTCATAGTAAATACTGTAACATTGTGTTTTAACTGTTACTGCAGTAGTGCACACTTTTTAATTTCGTATTAAACATAGTATGTTTTACTGCGCAAAATTTTAGTTATTGGATGTGTACTCGTACATATTCAATGGTTGTGAATTATTTAAATTTTATTTCAGAAATAGGATTTGTTAAATGTATGTATGAGTATTGAGTATACTAACTAGTTATTGATTATCGCCATACAACGATTTATTATATTTTTATAAGAAGTAGATAATATATTGATGTATATTATTGCTATTATAATTTAACCTATTATACCTATTATTATTTGTAGTTATTAACTAATAAATAAAAATAAAAGAAGAAACTGTGGTTAAATTAGTAATATCAAGTCAAAATATAAAAAGTCAATGACTTAGTTTTTTCACCAAATTGTTATACTATCATTACTATACAATGTATTATTTCTAAAATATTTTGACTATTCGTGAACTATTTAAAGGCATAAGAAATTTTTTTTTTCATGTGTGTCAAAAAAATATTAGAAGAGTCAAAGTTCTTGAAAATGTAATACAAGATAAGTTTTTCTTGTGTCTTTATAAAATTATAATATACGTCGTATACATATAAACATATAAAAAATTTTTTTATATGCATTTAAAGTTCAATCTCTTACAACATTTGTCAAAATCACAAAAATTATAAACTACATGTATTTTCTAGTTATAAATTCATAAAAACTTTTCATTTTTTATCAAGTTTTGAAAATTGAATACAAGATTCCTCTAAGTAATACCTACTGAAATCATAAAATCAATAAAATCTAAAAAATATTATTATGATTTTCACCTTTTATTATTTTATTTATAAATATTTTAAGTTCAAATTTTGATGAAATAATTAAACAATAAATAACTGTTAATTATTTTATTAAAATTTAAAAACATTATTCGTGACTTCGTGATGATATTAAACTTTTACGAATATTATATAGTTATGAATTTTACTATACGCAATAATATTTTTTATCTATTTAAGATATTATTTCTTTATACTACGAATCTAATTTTACTGTTTTGCAGTTTTCACAGAAAGATTTTCTTAAATTTTGAGGTACATAAGTTGATATAATATGGTATATAATAATATATAATATAATATGGTATTTATATATTTACAACCAATATTGAAATATCAATATATACATTATATATGATGTAAATATCTTAATTGTACAGGTTTTACAAACAACCAATGCTCAAAATGTGCAATTTATTTGTGCAACAACAAATCACACACATGTTTTGAATCATATCATAATAATGTAAATTTTGATTTTGTTTTTTATATATTTTTTTTTAATAAATAAAGTCCTAGTGGAATTTTATATTTTGAAGTCATTTGCGTACACTGTAGCAATTATGCAACATGTCTAAAACTGTTTTTTTTTCGTAGTTAATATGGCTTGTATAATTTTTTAAATATTTTTTTCAAATTCTACGCCTCCAAATTAGTTTAAAAACATTTAATTAAAAAAAAAAAGTCGTGCATTTAAGGGTTAAAAAAATTAAAACTAATAATACAATAAATGCAATATTTTCTGAAAAAAATACATCAATCTGCCGGAATACTAAAAGTAAAATAAATTATTTTAATAGTTATTTATAATAAAAAAAAACTTATTATGAAATATACTTTGTGATATAGGCTGACAAACTGTCTCCGCTCGTTTTTCGTATACACTATATAATGATATATCACTAAAATAAAATTTAACACACCTACACACTCTTCTACCATTTTTTGAGATGATTTTGAACGTTGGTTCATTTATTGAGCTGATTAAACCTATGAATAGAGAATACTGGATAATTAATGATACCAGTTTTCAAATCATTTAATTAAAAAAAAAAAAAACTGCCTTTGTGATTTTATACAATGCTGCAAGTGATTCAATTTAAATAAATCAGTGGTATTGGTATATTAGCATTAAGAATTTTAATTTGTATTATTAAATTAAAAGTATTTCATTGTGCATATTGATTTGATTTTTATATAATTTTTCTCATTAAATAAGATTCAAAACATTTTAAATATTTTATTAACGAACGAAAAAATATCAGTCACATGTTTGTGAAAACAAGCTGAAAAAATGATTAAGACGTCATCATATCTCGGTTTAAGCCACTCGAAATAGATAAAACTGTATCGGTACCAGAAATAATGGAGATCGTTCTGGCGGAGCTGCACATAATTTATTATTATTATTATTTATTATTTATTATTATTATTTATCGTACATTTTGAACACGATATTTATAACAAATGATATGAGTACCTACTTATAAACCATAAAAATATTTATAAAAAAATTAATGTAATGCATCCCACATAGGTACTGAACACGGACACCTTAAACATAACCTTCTGATATACGTAAATCCATCAAAGGAAAAGAACTTATTTTTAGAGAGGCAGCTTGGTTGAACAGTATTTCGAGAACTCTAAGGTACCAAAGATGTCATTGTAAAACTAAATGTAAAAATAATAAATAGACTTATCTTTTTTTATGCAAAAATTAAAATTCAAAATGTCATGGATCTTTTTTTTATCGTACATTAATGGTAGGTAATTAACTTAAAAATCTGCTCATATAAATTACAAATGGATATTTACCGATAAATTATGTTAATTTTAATTTTTCGTTATTTATCGTAGTATATCTATACATAATTATAGCCATAAGGTAAGAAAAATTCTTATTCTTATATATAATGTTTTAGATAAGATTTATGTGATAAAATAAATTCGTAAACAATTGGATGTAATTTTGTTTATCATAATTTATCTTCATAAAATGTACATGTAAATATAATACTATAAAATATGTAAGTGAAACGTGTGTTATTATTGCTATTGCTTTTATTACATTCAAAGTTTTTCGTGAATTAATGTCCAAAAGAAAATTTTCCAGAAGCTGATAAATGCTACTTCGCCGATAGTGGCAGTGATGGATTTAATAAACAAAACAAAGAGAAAAGTAAGGGAAACGGAATAGTTTAAATGTGGCCACATTCATAAATCGCTATGCGATTTTGTGTTTAGAAAAATGAGCTTATAAAATTTTACACTGAGCAATCCAACGCGATGACAATGGCGCTGTTTTCGTTGTGGTGTACGTGGAGCACTTCTTTAATAGGAAACGTATATTATAATTCACTTGTCTCGCTGTCGATCTAAAAATAAAGTTTTCACGTACTAATTTAATAATATATGGGTGGCGTCAATGATAAGTTTATTGTCCCGAAGACATTTTGAATTGCGAACTCAATGAAACCTGTTTCTTCTCGTTGATTAGATTTATACGTTTTTCTTGTCCTGGTCGGAAATGACATCAAAACGTTCCGACAAGATAAAGCGTTATAGATTTAAACGAATATTTATGAGTTAATATAAGAGCGAAATATAAAACGAACACTACGGAATGTTGCGGATCGAATAAAATATGCACTTGATAATAATAATAATAATAATACACTCTTGCAGAACCGTGAATACAAGCTCATTATTGTTTAAAGTTTATATAATACCTGGGTGTATATTTAATCATAGCATCAACTTTTATGTTTATAATAATATTATGCGAATTAAATGTTAATTATTTTTCGGGAAAATTTCTAGAAAAAATATTAAACAATTTGGCATTCAAAGTATTAGCATCTGTATACCATCACGTCTCTGTGCTAAGTAAAATATTATATATATTTTTAAACCAAAATAAGGTTTAGCTAGGTATACATTTACAGCAGAAATCGACATTGTGTTTATGATAGTAATACAGTAATAGGTAAGCGATTAAGGTGTGTTTACAATCAATCGTTACAACTCATTTTTGAAAGCTATAAATATTAATATTAGGTATATTAAACTGAAAGATTCCACTGTGCGCGCCAGTAGCGTAAACTAGTATATTCTAGATACCTTGATTTTTAGAAATCAAATAAGTCCATTAATCTTCAAAATATTTTATTATATACAAATTAAAGGAAGGGGTAATTAAGTAATTTTAATTTAGCAGTTGGTTGGGATATGACTGATACGAATATAATGATAAATAAATAAATAGGTAGTTAAAAATTATTTAGTAGGTTGTCAATTACTTTTTTTAAATACCTTATAGTTAAATTAAATTAAAAATAAAATACAACTTGAGTTTTTAATCTCATATTTACAAAAATCGAATAGAGTGTCAGATAAAGTTTTCTCATATCTTCGTTCATCTAACCATACTTGTAATAGCTATAATAGTTAGTCAACGAATAAGGGTTGCAGATGACAACAACCTGAAACATTAAATGTTATAAGGTTAAACGTTCCGCGTTTAATATGTCATTATAATTTATAATGATATTAAGTATAATGTAAAAGAATTATAATTCATAATTATTTTAGCATCAATGTATTTCTATGGAAGGGCGCTACTGCCATACATATATTTGAACGATTTATAATATTTAATTCGTGGTCTTATTATTTTGTTTTTGTGCTTTAAAACTTGCGAATTCTTTTATTATTAATCTTACCTGCTACTCTGACTACTATACTTATTTTGATCAATAGTTGTACTTTTTTTCAAATAAATAACTTAACATTTATTATTATTATTATTATTGATATTATGTATTATTTTATTAAACAGATTGATTCGTTTTATAAAAATGAACGGTGTTTTCGTTTGGATCTGAAAATAAACAAAAACCAAATCAATCAATCAGGTCTGATTGAATTATCTATAGGTGGTTTTCTCTATTAAATTTAAGAACGATGCTGACCATCGATTTAACATTCGATTAAAATGTGTTTTACTGAAAATCCGACAATATAGCATACACACTTAATTAATAAAGGATTATTCTTTATTTACCAAAAGGAATTCGTGAGTAAAGCTCTTACGTAGGTTAGCTTATGCATATAAGTAAGTTGATTTAATACAATTTAATATGTTTTTTTTTTTTTAAATTATGGTTTTTTATCATCTATTGATATTTGATACCTAGTTTAGTATTTATATTTGATTTGATTTGATTTTCTTGATAAATGGTACCGTTTGTCTAACATGCTTATACTGTTAATTTTTTAAAAAAAATTTTATGTATGATACAATTATTTATTTAAACAAAGTGCTATATTATTAGTTGTAGTTTATTCTAACGTTTTTTTCAGAAATTTCATTACCTTTGATTTTCTGTGTGTTCGCGTATGTGTACCGTAATATGTTTGTTTAGTTTTGATGTTTCTAATATTAGTTTATTGCAATATTTCTTGGTATAAAATTATTGCAAACACTATTAGAGAATACTTTGTGATTTACTGAGTATTATATTATATTTTGTGTGTTTCTCATCAAATATAATGGTTTTTATTGCCTCGAGGACAATAGTGTTTTACCTGAAAAAATTAAGCAGCTCACCGGGAGTTTATACGTCAGTGTTTTATTGGGAAATATAATTGAGAAACCTATTCTATCATTTTAGAAACGTCTGTATAGACTTTATATAGAAGTCTTTATAAAGCCTTGTTTTATACTTTTATGCTAGTAAATGTCAGGAAATTTTTGTTGTTTGAGATAGGTATTATTACGTTAAGATTGTATTACAATATCTAAGTAAAAATAATCTTCAAACGCAATTTTCTTTTTTTCAGGCCATTGTTATGGTATTGATACTAAAATATCATATTACCTACCGTATTATGTAAAATATATAATAATTAGATGACCATTGTATAATGTAACCAAAATCATAAATAAGCAAAGTAAAAATAAGATATTAATTATTATATACTAAATGTTAGCCAACGACATAATAATTTGAACATTTTATTTTTAAAAAATAAAAATAATTATCTTTTTTGTTATACACTCAAAAATTAAACTTTGAGTGAGTTTTACATGAACCACTTTGGTGTTAACTACAAACAATTAGTAATGTGAAAAGAATATAAAAAAAATCAATATATTAATATAGAAAATAATATTAGTTTACATATTATTATATATTATATTATATTATATGTTGTTAATAGTTAATATATGTTCATTAAAATAGATCGTATACGAGAATATATATATATATATATATAGGTCAATACTCAATTATATATTTGCCATACATAAATCTGGTGATATGTGCTTGACCGAAAACATGCTGAGAAACATTTTACCGTTATTTAAGTGTAGACAAAGGACAGCACAATGCGGTTCGATAAACACAGGTATGTGGTCTGCATAAACGTGGTTAGTATAAAACGGCTAGTGTGTGATCTTGAATATATTAAGCATATGAACTACATTTTTATTTTATTATGCAGTCTGTATGATAATTGTATGTATATATTTGTATTTTTGTTTTCTCCTCTGCGGTATAAGCAATTCATCTTTTCATACAACACATCCAAATCCTATCATTTGATCCCTACCGCAAACACCTCAAAGTAAATACAAACCAACGTACACTACAATAATCTAATCTATAATACAACATTATCGATCTGTCTCTGAGCTTTTTAAACAACCAACAATTCACATCAAAATCTTACAATCTCAATAATTTTAGTCAAAGGCTATTATATATCCCATAGGTATATTGGCTATTGCATTTTCTACTATTGTTTTTAAAAGTACCTAAAACAAATTGTTGGAGCAACAAAATGTATGGCGGTAATGTACATGGAAATTATATCTAACTTTTTTTTCGTTTTTAATAATTAATATCATAATATTCAATTATTATCTAAAAAAAACTTCATTTATAAAAAAATCAAGCTTTTGATTATTTAAATTTTAAATATTTAAAAAAAAAAAAAAACATATCATAATATTCTTTTTTCTTATTTTTGGTAGTCACTTATGTCTTTATAATGAGTAGATACTAGATACATAGTATTTATTTAAAAACAATAGTAAATATTTTTTTTTTAAACGAGTAAGACATACGAAAATTTGTTTTACAAATAAATATTCGATTATACCTTTAGAATCATTGAATTTTAACGGTGAAAATGATACAAATCAATATTTATTTAAGGTTAAAATATATAAGTATTTATTTATTTAAGGTATAATGTTTTATGGTAAAATAGTAAAATACGGTTCTTCCGATCAGCGTATATAATTTACAATTTTGGTAAATGGAATATTTGGTCAATGCATTAATGCATACATATTATATAATATACTGTAAAGTGTACCGCATCAACATAATAATTATTAGACAAACTCACATGAATTTGTGTCATATTATTAATCAATAGGGCTCGGATTTTGTAGCAAAATAAATCCTTAAAAAAGCATTTTAAGTAGCCAAAAAAAGCATTTATTAATTTAATTTTAAAAAACCCAAATTTCAATTATGATTTTTTTTTTAATTTCAAATTTAAATTTTTAACTTTTAGAATTTTTACGATGAGAGAAATTATTAGAATACTATATGTCTATACCTCACTGATAATCGATTGATGTTTACCGGCCAACTAAAGTATTAGAACGTGCTATAAAAATACGCAAGTATAATTCAGATAATTTTCCTTTTCCTGAGTCGTAAATATAACATATTATAGATAATAATTATCTACAATAATTATTGTAGATAAAACTATTTCGGCACAATAATAAGATAGTCCAAGATGTATAATATACATAGAAATAAGCTAAGTTTTCATGAAAAATGTGTAAAAATCAAGAAAAAATAACCAAATAGGGGAAAAAGCAATAAAAAGCAGGTTTTGTGGAAAAAAGCAAATAAAAGCAAAAAAAAGTTCACTTCATTAAAATCAGAACGATTCAAAACGTATTTATATATAAGAATTATCTTTTTATCACACTTCCATCAAAAGAAGCATTTTCTACAAAATCCGAGCCCTATTAATCAATATCTGGTTCAGTATTTCATCAGCATTGCTCGTCATCGTTACTATCACGAGTTGTAAAAAACTTTAACTAGAGATAATAGAAATTATTATTGAAACCATGTCGACGATGTTACTCTTTCAAACAATAATAATGATTGGTGCCCTGCTAAACGGTTATACCTCATACCGTCACTCCGAAACGCCTGAATAACTATTATATTATATACCTTACAACTAGCCTATCCGGTTACCGATACAAAGGTCAATCGTTTCCGGCAATAGGAGCGTCCAACAGGTCACAACTCATTGGATATATAATATCAAATTTTTGATAATAACGGAAGCGTCTGAAACGTCATGCACCGCAGACCGGTAGTTATTATGTCTACCGATAAAATCGATAACATCATTCACGTAGGTCGTATACATCTGTACTTATAGAGCGCTAACAATATTTTACCATAATGACATTCTCAACTGACAACGGTATTATAATAATAATAATAATTCCACCATTATCATAGAGGAAAATCGGAAATTGTCGTAAAATAACAGAAACGTTGATTTACGAGCAGCATATTATTATTATTATTATTATATTATCATCAATACAACGGCGGTCGGCATTAACTTCTAAGCCATCAGACCAGTTCCTTACCACCTTTGAATTTCGAATAAATTGGGCTTAGATACGTATACATAATATGATTAAACAATATAATATTATATAGTACATCATAATATATACATTATATCATTGTAATATGCACTGCTGCAACTCCGTTGTCTTTAAGACGTCGTAACAAGTAAACCTTTAATTCGGAAGAAAGTCATGCGATTTGATTAAATAATAATATTTCGATGTCTTCGTCAGTTTACAATACGCCACGCGCTTTTTTTTCGGTTTTCCGATTTCACGTACTATCCTACTCGAAGTGTACGATTAAATAGCACTAGATTAATAGGTTTACCTACTCAATAATATAACATAATATTTCAATCACATATTATTTAGTCGTATAATCGAGTGATTGGTTTTACGAAGCATATTATGTTTAACGATAACGAATACATTTTACTATTAAACGTCATTTTACGTAAAAGTCTCGTTTACGGAATATTATTGCCAACGCCGGTTAAACATCGCAGTAAAAATAACGTACGTTAATATTTACAATAGGTATCGAAATATAATATTATTAATAATTTCAGTAAATGTCCACTACCGCGGCAAGATAATAAAATAAAACATTTTTCAAATTAAAAATAATCTCAAAACAATAAAACGTTTGATTACCGATCACGATAAACCGACCATCTAATAACGTGTTAAACTTCGTATGCGTTAAATTATAAAAAATAACTGTACCGGTTTTTTTTGGTGAAGATGCGCACAGATATATTCCGATTCAAAACGTTAAACGCGGGCTTCTACATAAACGTTATTACTACTAATACTACTCCGACTAGAAGCATAAACTTCTTTTTTTATATATGAGATAGAATCTAATTTTTATACATAAATTCGTTTCACATCATTCTGATTTCAAATAAACCAATTTATTTTTGCTTTTTTTTATATACATAATATATTATATAAATGCTTTTACTTATTTCTTTTTTTCAGTTATTTCAGCTATAGAATTTTTATATGTTTATTATCAGTGGCGGCTCGTGGGTGCTGGTGGTGGGGGTGCAAGTGTGCAACATAATGTGCAATATAATAGTTCTAGTCATAGATATAACAAATTGTCAAACTAAATGTAATATAATTTAATATTTATTAAATGAACACAATTCGACATATTGAATTAATTAAAATTTAAATCTAGGTATACAATTTTATTTATATACTTAATAGACGTATGATGACAATCTACGTTGCAGTAGAAAATTAATTAATATCATAATAATAGCAATTACATAGCAGCCGACAACGAAGAGCGTACACGCAGTTAATTCTTAAAATATAAATAAACTACCCAATATAGTAATATATTTTATCGTATGGACGACTCTGCCGGTCGTCCAAAACTCGAATATGAGATCGCAGCTTAAACGTACCCGCACGCACACGACTGCAGCGTAGGCTTATAATAAGGTACATATAAGGTACGTATTTACATGACAAAATATATTAATATAATATCTCCTGGTATATGAGGGAAACAATTAATTTAATGTTAGCACACAATAATAAAATGTTATTAAAAGTATTTTACTATTTAAAAATTTGTATTTTTAATAAAGAATATTTTTTTAAAATGTAGAATTAAGAATATACAATTAATTTTCTTCTTTAAATTAATTTTAGTAGGGGGTGCGATCGTCCCGTCGTCCAAACCACGAGCCGCCACTGTTTATTATGCTATTATAGTAATAATAAAAAATTGAATTAATAACAAACGTAAAAACCCAGAATACAGACTTAATGTTTATATTGGATTATTATTGAATTCATTATCGGCTTTTTTATTAAACAATATATTAAATGTAAAGATTGTCGATCTAGTTATAGGCCGCAGTAGGTACCTATACGATCAGTAAGCCTATAACATCGATACTTAATGATCAATGATCATTTCAAAATTTAATATTTAGTGTTGTAATTTGGAACCTCTTTTATGAAGTATGCACCGATCAATTCAGTGGATGTAGAGAGTCGTTTTCAATGTATAAAAATAATATTCCGTCGGACAATATATAGTAACACGGTACTGAAAATCTAGAGAAATACACGGTAATTCATTCTTTTTTTAATTTTTAAAATTTTTTTTATTCATTTTTATAACTAGTTTGACAGTTCGTGTTAATTTTTGGTCATATTTTTTTTTTGCTTTTTTTAAAAATAAATATGTCTCAATTTTTGCTTTTTTTAAACAATCGTGTGCTTTTTTTAGTTGCTTATTATACTTTAAAATCCGAGACATATAGTTATTACTCGTTTTCAACCGGCTCGCGGCGGCGTTGAGCAAAAAAATCCCTATATTAATCGAATGGCGGACGTGTACTTCGTAGACAAGTATAACTCGGGTTACGATTTACATTTAACTTCAAGCGTAGACGCGGAGAAAGAGTTTGGGGTTTTGGAGAAAAAAAGTTGTAAATTATAATTCGAAATTGCCCGTCGCAAAACACGGACGTACAATAGGATGTATATTATATTATGGTTATGAGCTATGTCCTATATATGTGTTGTGCACTGATTGCATGTTTTTTTATAAAATGTACCTTTAAAAATATCTGCGTGGGGTCGAATAAATTCATTGTATTATTCATATAGATCGAGTTTTATATAGATGAGAGTGCGTGTGTGTGTTCAAATTATGCGCGAACTTTACATGCACAACTACGTATTTACAAAAATATTTGATAAAATTGTGTACCTACCTTATTCATACTTGCATAACAATATAATTGCAATTAATTCATACCGTATAATTGAGTTCGTAAAAGTAATTATTATTTCCCTATGCTATATACCTACATCATGTTGTTTAAATTATTATCCTCTTAGGTAATTTAATAATCGATAATAGTGCTTTGCACTATACATATAGGTAGATAATTTTATACAAATAAAAGCCAATCATTTTATGGTACACTATAACACCGCCTCACACACAATATTTTCGCGTTTAAATAAATTGTTTACACGTCTTCTCTAAACATGGGATGTTGTTGCACCAAAAAATAAACAACTTAGAATTTATTATGATTTATTCAACTAATAATAATAATATTTTTTCCCCTTCTTTTGGTCCAACGCCATTAACACGGGAGGCAGGCGGTACGAGATTACTTTTCTTACCACCTTGGGCAGTAGACGTACCACACGTGCTTCGCGTTAGGTACTCCGCGAGTTTGGTGAAGTCAAGAATCATGGAGCGTAAAGTTTAGCCGCCTCTCATAAGTAATGTTGTCGATAAGTAAAAATTACTAAAACTAAAATTGAGTGTGAAATCCTTATATTAAGTTGATAAAAAACATAAATTTAGAACCCTTCGTGATGCTCGATTTTAGAGTATACCTAACTAATATAACTACTTTTTACTTATACTTTACTAAAAATCATTATTTTATACTGTTAAAATTAATTATGTCTCAACAAAACATATTAAATGTATACCTGCCTAATGAATAATAAACAGAAAAACGTTTCAAATGCATTTCAAATTGAATGATGTATTTTTAATATTTTGCCAATTCTCGATATCATGCGCTTACATAACTAGTTATTATTATATCTATAATTGCCATCCTTGCTAAGATAAAAATATCGAGGACTTAGTTGAATAAAGGCTATATGACGTATTACTGTCCTATATGTACACGTTCTACACTTTTATCAGTACAATACGTGATATAATTCTATTGTAAAAGGAACTTACGGGCATTGGCTTAATATTATATAATACAAAGTACCTGATATTTCAGACGTAAATATTCATAATTGTATTGATCACACATTTGCACGCAGTCTGACTTAAAAGGTCGAAGTCCTTTGTATTGTTCGTTGTCGATTTATAGGTACGCGCAAATCGGTAAAAAAAAAAATGAAAAATAAATGTCTTTGTACTATTCCCTGGTATAGTAATGATATTAATAAATCGATAGCATTGGTAGACAAAAGTGTAAGTGCGTGCTTTCCATGTACAGCTATTATACGAGACATTCAGTCTTCACGGATTGCATAATATTATTGTATACAAGTTATAAACAAAATTAAATAATTATATTATCGCTGTACGTTTTACACGATGAATCAACAAACACGCTCAGACTCATTTTCTCCCCTTAAATTAATAATTATTATTATAATATGATATAAGTCAGGAGTAAGTGACGAGTGTGCCTATCCGTTTTTCTTGCACTTGTATGTATAATAATATTGTATACACTATACACTATATATTATAATATATGTTTTATACGTCCTAGTATGTAAATTATTGTTTACTACTGGCGCGTTCAATGATAGCATTCGACATATTTTTATATCGATTGAATATAAATGTAAAACTGAAATAAAATATGTTTACGATATACTTTTCCAATTTAGTTAGTTCCAATAGCAATGAAAAATAACACAATTGCTGTCTATCTCTATACAAGCATTCCGAAATGTCTTCAACTTTACTGGTAAGTCACCTTGTTGAACATATTCGTAAAAATTGTCCGGGAAAGTAATTACGTACAAAACGATCCTAAAGAATTCTATGTGGAATAATTGTATCAAATTTATTTTAAGCACAACAATTGAAAAATTATTTAAAAATGCAAAATATTTCACACTAAAACATACAACATTTCTTATTCGCTCAAAACGTAAAAGTTAATAAATAATTATTTGAATTAATTGATTTGATCTATTTAAAATGTTGAGAAGCAAATCATACTCAGTTATTTTAGACTATAGTGTGTAAAGTTTATTACCTACTAACTAGTTTGTTAATTTTCTGATAAACTTAACTTTTTTTCTGGTAATTTAAATAATATTATGATATCTAACATAAAATCATTTAGTATATATATTTCAATATTTTTAATTGTAGTTAAAACTAATGAATTTATTTATTTTTATTTGATTTTCTACTTAATTTATATAATTAAATAAATAGATATTCATAGATTTAATGATTTAATTGATACAAGTGTTTAATTGGCTAGACAACTACAGATAGTATGCAATAATACAACATTAGTTCCTACCTATAGAATGTATTTTTAACAAAATGTTGTGTATAATAAATATATAATAAGTACTTAATTATATATTATATATTTATTATAGTATTGTATATATATTATGTGATCCAAATGATAATAAAAAAAAAAATTAATAATTTTTTCAGATTAATATTTTTAATTTATAGAGTTAAATATAATATCATTATTTGTTAACTTTTAATTTATGGATTGAACATCAAATGTTTAACATAAATTTGACTAAACTAATTCAAGGTAAGATTTATTGGTTATGGGTACCTACATAGACAAAACATCTTAGCTATTACATTTTTAACGAGATTTGTTAAATACGGTTATTCTTTTTTATGTTAAAGTGTTATATTGATCCTCTGAGTGCCATTACGGTTTAATACAAAAGAGGTTTATAAATACAACGTTCACTTAATGCATTTTCAATGAAACAGCTCTGTTTAGCTGGGTATGAAATATAATATATAATATACTTAATATATATATAAAATATTATGTTTCTCGTCTGTCGCCAGCGGTTGTGCTGTATTGTGACTTATCTGCATTGTTTATTCGAAACATCCACTCATATTATTATACAATATACATTTTACGGAATTTAAATGATTTTATAATCTCATTTTTTTTACAATTAAACAGGGGAATCTACCAGTAGTGCTCATCCACATTTTTTCCTTTAATAATGCATTTTTAAAACCCTGATTTTTGGAATTTATAAGTATACCAGAAAATAAGCTCGACCATTTTTTATACCGTTTAAGAAGATGACGATATAAGCTTCTTTTTCAAACGAGAACTAAGTTTTTACTTACTGTAAACTATTAAGTAGATGAGACTATTTTAAAAATTATGGTTTGTATATATCAAACTTCAAACGTGCATATTTTCTGAATAATTATTAATCTTTATGTGTCTAGGATACCTAGCTAGTGATTAATGCGCAACGTTAAAAAAATATAGTTAATAGTCATATTATAAGGATCGAGGGTAATCACAGTTTCAAATTATAATTATTAGGTATTTAAACATGTACAGAAAGAAATTATCTGAACATATAAAATATTAAATTATATATCATACTAATTTTATTTCATACACAACACCATTCAACAATTTTTAGGTTTGTGGTATAAAAAATTAGATATTACAAAAAATATATTATATATTTTTAATAATCATAATTATTTTACTATAGATGAATTATTTAAGGTTATTACAGAAAGTTTGCTATAACTATACATGTTGAATCATTATAATATGTTATATATATATATATATGTGTGTGTGCTTATAAGTCTCAAAATTAGTTTATTGCTATGCATATTATACACTTATTACTAGTTATTACGTATTATTACTCCTTACCACAATAGTCTGTTATTGGCGTTTAATTTCGGTGTAACTACGATTGATGTCACGGTTTTTTCTTCAGAATGTTGTTTATATAAAGTTTATTCAAGTTAGTATGGCACGTGTGAAAAGTTTATGTGCTCGAATTTATAGATGCTAAATTTTAACTGATAGTGAACCATTTATGTCTTATATGTACATTTTAATGAATTGAGATTGAATAAATTATACAAGTGTCTGCAAAAGATTGTTTTAGGCTACCAATTCGTTCAACAATATAAATCACTATTAATTTAGTCAAATTTAACTTTATTGTCTAAGTAACTAAGTTAATCTACTTTAACAAGTTTAATCCCGAGCTTAGTTTTATGTATATGAGTAGTTATACTTACTGTAATAGTGTAATATAGTTTCATTAATTTCACTAAAAGAAAAAAATGGTCTTAATTTTAGTTATATTTAGACGTTGGATTGCTAAGTGAATATTTTCAGAAAATAGACATACAATTTCATCCAACTATCATTGTAAATCATTATTATACAATTTGAATTTATTCGTAGAACAAAATAAATATTATAATAACAAAACTAAAATAAATACATAGAAATTATATTTTAATTTCTAAATTTAAACATTAAAAATATTTTATTTATATAGTTTATAACAGTGTTACACATTCAATGTCAAATTCTCTCTTTATATTCTATGAATTAATTAATAATATATTCATTTGTTATTTTAAATTTAGATATACATTTTTGCATTTAGCCAAATGTTAACAAATTTTCCGTTCAAATATCTCTGACTGGGTTTTCGTGTAATTGTTTTATCGATTACTTTTGTTATAATATGAATCGTAAAAAAATTATTAATTTTATTATTATTTGTAAGTAGATACTAAGTTTTTTGTGTAAGATATTTTGGTTCATAAAAAAAAAACTTAAATTTTATTATGGCTAAGTAATCGATATTTAGGTGACTAATATTTAGTTTATATTTTGTCACGTTCCCAACTATGGCGAAAGATATTATTAAAGATTAACTACATTTTAACATACACTATTATACTAATTAATAAGTACTTATTGTGAGTCACTCGTTATTTTATAATATTTATTTATATAACTTGATTTATTTTATCGTTTTTTTTAGAGTTCAAAAATAGTGTTTCTTATCAAGACATAATATTATATTATGTTTCGGTCGAATAAGTTGATTTGGGAAATAACGACATTGACCGGAAATGTAGTAATTTCCATACAAATTAGGAAATATTGAAATTTATGCTACACATTTCTTGGCTATTGTCGTCTGTGGCTAGTTAAGTTGGTCTTTCGCGTTAAATATATCTACCAAAACCGATTGCGAATCATTAATCTGACCACGGTAGTATGTTTATCATCGTCCAGTTGTACAGTTAGAGGTTGATATAGGTGATAAACGATTATGATGTTATCAATGACAAAAGATTAAATTACAATTTACAACAGAAATGCCTTATTTCATTTTATTAAGAAATAAAATTGTGTTCAGTGTCTTACGAAACTAATATTGTTC
This sequence comes from Aphis craccivora, assembly GCA_009835225.1. Classification (NCBI taxonomy): domain Eukaryota; kingdom Metazoa; phylum Arthropoda; class Insecta; order Hemiptera; family Aphididae; genus Aphis; species Aphis craccivora. The sequence goes on along the minus strand of VUJU01000121.1, from coordinate 27,869 downwards.
TCTAGTCTAGTCAATTAACACGAAAATATAACTATAATTAGATTAAATTTCGGAGACTTGAGCTTGAGAATTTGATCATTGTATTGTCCGTAATCATAAAAATAATTTTCATTTGAAATGTTGTTCTCGAGTTAATGATTTTATATTTTTTTATCTTTCACCGCTAATCTTAAAAATGTACGTCTTTGATTTGAAAATAAAGTCAAATCTAGTACAACATTTATTGTCTTCATATTAGTTGATTTCAGGCATTGACGATCTTTCCAATCTTTGTTTTTAATTATAAAAAATATATACCTATATACGGAAAATTATAATCAATCAGTTATGTCATATTTTATCATGTCATTCATTCAGTTTAAATATTATATTTTGAAATTGTATCAAACAAATAAATTGTTTTTCATTTTTTAATAGTTGTATATAGCTTATTAATTTTATACATAATATTATATAAAAGGTCAAGTCATAATATTTTTTTCTATATAACATAAAGAAAAATATATGTAATTTTTTAGTATTAAAACTATTACAGAAAATAATATATTCATGTGACGTATCGTAAAACACTAAAATGTAAATTTATAGTAATCGATTATCGCATCTTATGATTTCAAATAATATATCATTTTATTCAGTCATAGTTTATACAATATTTGGGCATTAATATAAATATAATACCATGATAAAAATCAACGATTAATCAAAAATTTACATAAAATGTTTTCAATGATGCCTACATTAAGATAGGAATATTTTCTTATTTATCTTAATGGAACATAAAGAAATAATGCTCAGAATTATTGCATATGATGACTCTCGGTGGAAAGTGTAATATATAAGAGAGCGTAAAATTGTTGTCACTATAATATTAGTATTACACACGTAGATTCGTAGAATATAGTAAAAACATCTCTCCGTATTTCACTCACTATAATTATAAGGGCTTGGAAAAATGCTAGTATTTGCATGTTATATTAAGTTGAATAAGAATATAAGCCGTTATAAAATGTAAGCATAAAAAATGTATTAAACGTATAAAAAATATTATTCAATTATTTGTCTGTCTTGAAAAGTAGTAAACATGTAGTTACAAGTACCTATAATCATCTTAGTGTAATAATATATATATTTTTTAATTTTAAAATTCCCGAGTAAGATATGACATATTTTTACTGATTTTTGCATAAATATATTCTTAGATATTTTGATTACTTGGAAATTATTATTAATGGTATTTTTAGGTGAATTCGTATATTTAAACAGAATCAAACACATTTTTGGGATTTTTTTTTATTATTCTCTATTCAATGATGTACAAAATTAAAAATAAAGATTATCGGAAATTGTATTTTAATGAACAGATTTGCAAGTATTTTAAAGAAAATAATTTTTTTTTGCTCTAACCTATAAACATTCTATCTCTACTTATATTATTGCACATAAATATACACATAAGTATAAATTTAAAGTAAATATATTAATTAATTAAAAATGTTTTTTTTTACACATTTTTTCTTTTTTTATATTTTCAATATTTAGTTCTATTTATAACGCGTATTCTCGTATTTTATGTTCATATAATAACGCTAAAAGTCACGGAGATGATGTTAATTATCTGAGTTTTTATAATGTATTAGATTATATTATTAGACACTACTTATAATAATTTTAAAAATTTAATCCAATAATGGATATAAATTTAAACTATAATATTTATTATATGTATTAAAGACGGACAATAAAATAATATTGGTGTGCCTTAAAAGAAATAAATATGATAATCAAAGATAATTTTGAATCGTAAAAAATGTAAAATCAAGATTTTTTTAGGCACCGATTGTTATCAATGTCGGAGTCATCGAAAATTTGATCTATTTTTAAGTTTTTTAACCGTTGAACGTTATTTCAAACATGTCAATTGAACTGAAGATTGTATTTTTAGATTCTGTCTAAATATGTTCTTCGCAAGTTATTGATGGATATATCCGAAGTATTTCTCTCAAAACCTATCAGAATACTCGATTAGACTTGGCCAGAATATAGTTACGTTACCGACCTCTACACTATTATATAGATCCTAATCGGGTTAAAACTAACTCTTAATTATTTTTTTTCTTAGAAAAACGATAAAACTGTATGTCAGTATTGAGTTCTATGTTAAAGTAATCCATTTAATACTTAAAGACTTTTAATAATTGCCCTGCAATAAATTATTACTTACTGAATTATCAATCACCGTATTAAGAATTTATTATAATCGAATTAACAACAATTGTATTCCTTAAAATACGTTAGTGACTTAGTCTTAGTCATATAATTATCAGTTATAAATATAGAGATTTTACACATCTAGAATGTTTATAATTATTGTAATGGACTTGAGGATTTTACTTTTAACCAAAAAAGTTTAGTCAGTGGATAATTCTATTATTATTCGATATAAAAATTAAATTTACCTACCTATTCATAAAAATACGTTCAAACTTATCAAACGTAAAAATGACATTATCACTGAGGAATTTGCTATTCTGTAGGAAGAAAGTAATATATTTAAGTATCTACACTCATTATTTTGAAAAGTATTAACTTTTTTAAAAGCTTTAAATTTGTTTTGCATGCCTTTAAAAAAATAAAATAATTTTAAAATTGCTTACACCAAATATACGACTGTATATACAAATGTACTACTACTATTGTACGAATAATAAATTTTTTTTAAATATTTTCCTTTTTTGAACGATAACATACATTTTTTATTTCATATTCCAAAACATAAAATATTTATATTTAATGATTAGTGAGCAGAACTGAGTGATGGCCCAAGATACCCCCGGAAAAAAGTTAGTGTACTACTCCACTCACCTTTATTATAAGTAACTTATTCTGAACTATGTGTATAAAAATTTTTAAAATTGTCACAATTCTTATGAACTTCTTTTTGAATTATTATGAATTCACGCTTAATTTTTTTTTTTTTTTTTTTTTTTTTTAGAAAGAAAAAACATGAAAAACCTAGCATTAGATATTCGAGCTATTTGACCCACTTTAAACATTTTTATCAACATGTGAAAAAAATATATCAAATATTTAGGTATAAACTGCTAAATAAAACCAAACTATTTTGAAATTATAAAATTGAACTGTAAAAATTTAAAATATAATATTAATTATAAAATAACGAAATCGATTTTTCAAAAATTTATTATACAATATACTATTATATTAAAATGTGTAAAGCAGTATAAAACATACATTTAAAAGTATGTAATTATGTTAAATTACAATAAATTTTAATTAATTAATTTTTTATTAATTATGTTTTCCTACATTTTTTTTTTAATTTTCTGATCAAGGAAAGTATAATTATTTTTCTATTTATAATCTCAAAGTAAAATATTAAATTTGCTACCAGAAACCACCCTCGAAGTTGAAGATTGATGAATTTTAATGCTTCAAAAGATAATATCAGACACATAAACAAACTCAAGTCATTGTAGAACCTATACATTAATCACTTCAATCAGAACCTTTAATATGCAATATATGAGTAAGTATACTATCATCATAATATAACTAAATAAATATTATAAAAAATAATTACAAGTTTGTTATTTTCTAAATTCATGCATTAAATTGTGAAATGCTTTTTAAATTTCTCAAGTTTAATAATAATAATTATTATTGTAATTTGAGAAAGGTTATGCTTATTTATATTTCAAATATTTTCTGAAATTATTTTTTTGTGACATAAAATAATTTATTCCCTTTTGATATTGATTAATAAATTTAATATAAAGCATAATAATAATAATTACAAAGAAATCTTGGGTTATAAAGAGGCGTTTAATGTTGGAAAATACTTATATAAACACGTAAGTAAATTGCATTTCAAGTATATAAGAATAATATAAACAAATATTTTTAGAAATTTAACAACTATACTAGATTTTTTTCTCATTCTGTGTACCGTTAAATTGAAAGGTAAACATAAAATTATGTTTCATTATATTTTATTAGATATTAATATGCGATGAAAATGATTAGACTTATTAGTTATTTATACAACAACATTTTCGTTAACACAATATTATGTTTTTTGAAAAATTGAAGTTTAATATTCCTTAAAATATAGTAGAACTTGGAGAAATGTTCAGAAATATTGAAATAAATATAAAAGTCTTTATTATAACTAAAAAGTTTTGAGCAAAATAAAATGAAAAAAAAACTTTTGGTGTTGACTTATTCGTAGATAAGAAAAAAATTTAACTCTTCGTATTAACAAATTAAAATTAATTAAAATAAAAGTAGAATTTTTCATACATTGTTGATAGATAAAAAAAAGTTATTTTGAAATAATAACGATATAAACTATAGTGTCAATAAATTTAAACTTAATTTTATATAAATTTAAAGTTTAAAAAGACAAATTTCGTAATCTGAAAATGAATAGACAAAAAATTAAAAAAACTATACAGTTAGGACATATTATTTTTCTTTTCATAAAACAATAAGTGAATAAAAAAATTCATATTTTTAAATTTTCTACCGACTAAATTAGTTAAAAATTAAATTGTTGGTATTAATAATTATTAAGCAAAGATTAAATAATAAAAATATCGTAAAATTGAAATAAAAAAATCTTATTTCAGGTGAAGTCTTCAATCTCGTTACTTAATTACTCCGCCCATTTTTAAAACATTATTTGAAACTCTGGTACACATTCTTGTTTAATATTTAATTTTATATTACAACACTAACTTAATTTGAATAGTTGTTAGTTATTTTTGTATTACTCATTTTCATTAATTATTTACAAGCAAATTTCTCCGAATTAAAATATAACTTTTTAGTTTCACCTAAATAATGTATAATAATGAATGTGTAGGTATACATTATATACTTATATTGCTGAGGTATGAAAAAGCCCAGTAATAATTGTAGCTAAAAATCGGAGTGAATAAAACTACTTTTTAAGCTTTTTTTTTGTATAAATTCAAACTTTGGAATAAAAATAACAAGTTTAGATAACACTATAAAACGCAAAATAAACGAAGTCAAACTTTTTTTTTTGAGATCTATATTATCAAGGATTTTATCCATGTAATTTATGGCCCATTTTCCCTGGAATTCTCACTTTTAACATGATACGTAGACGTATTGTATGCCCATATAACATGTTTACGTATTTAGCGTATTATTCAGGTGCAGATGTTCAATCCGATCGCTTTTAAACTTCACGTTTTAGACATTTTCCTTATTCACTTTAACATAATATATAAGTCGGACTTTTTTGTTTTTGTATTTTTGGTTTAGTTTCTTGGATGTTTTTACACACAACACGCGGTATTGTAAATCACATAAAAGCCACGTGCACCGATGCAGACAAACTTAGGAATATTCATAGTTTGCGGAGAATGAAAATGGAAAAAAAAAGCCTTTACTTATTCGTTTTCTTTTAAGCGCAGGGTCGTAACCGAAGCGATAGAATGGAGGAGATCCCGATGTCTATGCGTGTGCTCCGCTATAAGTCCGGGATATATTTTTTTTCCAATAACGGCACAGCCTTAGCGTACAATGCACATAATAATATGATGTATACACTACTCAGGTGCCGAGCGCAAACTTATATACGGCTTTCCGAATCGATAGTCACAATTTTTATTACCATTTTGACGTATTGTGTATTTGATGGAAAGCAATGTTCTGACGTCAAACATATAATGTTAAAGGTACACTGATTTACTCGTGCTATAATCGTTCAGAAAAAAAAATTGTATTGTATTTATATCAATAGCTATACACGATACTACGCTGTCGATGTATAATTCGAAATATGTATTTTGCATGTGCATTTATTAAATTCTGTGTATGATAATATTTATTTTATGAAAAAACACGTTTAAACAACTTGAATAATGATCAACAATTTTTGACTACGGTCGAGTTGTCACGAGAGTAAAATATTTTATAATATACTAATTAAAAATAATCATAACAATCTTATTTAATTCAATCGTTTACGTTTTGTACAATGTTTTTAATGACTTTATCATAATATATTAAAATAAATTATGACCATAAGTCATTTGAAAATATTATATAAACTAATCGTAAATACAATATGTTTTAATACTTTTGACAGTACTGTCTGTCATTATGTCAATCTTTTATTAATTTTCAAACTCATATTGTAGGAGTTTTAAAAGCTTATGAGAAAAAAAGTACTTTTATTAAAATATAAAGATTAAAATTCCAGATTAAGAATTTAAATGAGATACTTTGAAGAGGTATAAAAGATATTTAAATGTTATTAAGAAGGAAAAAGTACCTATTAAAATCCACATAAAATATTCACCATTTTCCTAATAATAATTTCTTATTTAAAAACTAAACCGTGGAATCAACAATTTAGGTAAAACTTATTTTATAATTTATAAGAGCAAATTAATACTTAAGAAATATAACAATTAAATGGAACTTTCTTCAGACAAGAATTACGATTCAAATGGTCAATTAAAGATTATAAAAAACTTTTCTCTGTTCTATCAATGTAGACTAACATGATACATTTTAAATTTGAAAATATATTATATCAACAGAGAAAAAATAAGTATACAGAATTATAAATATGCATGAAAAATAAATTACCAAATTGGCCATATTATTTTTTTTCTCTGTAAAAAATAAAAAAAATATATATATTTATATAAATAGAAAAATCTCATTCACTGGATAATAAATCAAATCAACACTTTAATAAACTAATCATATTTAATATGTAGTAAAAGCTTCGGAATCAGTCAAATTATATCATAGAAACTATTAATTTCACCTTAATGTTATGTTTACATTTAATCAATTGAAAATTCATAATGTTATAGTAATTTTCACTACGCACTTTAATTTAGTTTAATCCTTAATCATTAAATTTTAAAATAATGTGATCATATTTTTCAAACAAACTTCCAATGCACATAATGCATGTGTTATTTCTAAAAGATAAAAGGGCGCATTGAATATGGCATCACTCGTTGTCCATTCGAATTTCAAACTCAGTTCGAACTATCCCACTCTATAAAATTTACTACGTTAATTAAATTATCCAATAAGTAAAGTTATTACCAATAGCTATTATGCTATTCGATATTTATGTAGGTGAGCTCAATGCGCATCACATGCTAAAATTGTAGTTAATTTAACCACTCGTGTTAAAATGGTAATAAACTACTATAAGTAGTAGTAAACGACGATAAAATGGTATGTAAAACATAAATGCCCTTATCGTTCTTTAATCATTATATTTATTTAATTTTAATATAGTACACGGTAGACCCGAAAAACGAACTAAATATGTAAATTGTAAAGTTTATTAAATTATGAATGGATAAAAAGATTTTCGCCTGCAGTATTAAAAATAGACAAAAAAAAACATGAAATATTAAATAGGATATCGAGTATCGAGTATAGGTGAGACCTGAAAAAGTGGGATTCTGTCTATGACGAGGAACTACTAGCCGATGAGGAAGTTAATATTTGGATCATTGATGAAAATGCGCATTCGCCTCGTGGATTTGGGAGGTTGTTTGCAAAGGAATGTGGTTTATTAGGGATTGAGTTGTAAAACGAGTCTAACGAGATTAAACCCTGGAATATAACTGAGAGAGTAAAAATGGGAAGTCGATCGCACCTGATAATAATATTTTGCTATAAACTATAATTGCATTCGTGACGACGATCGGCCAGGATAGGAAGTTGCGGAACTCGCTAACAGCGATCCATAATCATGATGTGAATAAAGAATTTTTAGAACGAATGAAGCTTAGCAATAATATGATGGCATTGCAAAGTCACATGCAGTAGGTACCACCGATAAAGAACCCCCACAAGACGCGTCCGTATTTAGTATAATATTCTGAAGTTTTAATTTAAATTTTACTCCAATCAAATATTTGTTTTTAGGGCCTGCCTACCTATTATTATGTACGAACACTGAACACTGAACAGTTTTAGTAAACATATACCTAGTTTATCGGTTTATTGAAAACTATATTTGTCACGCAGCCACCTATAACCTTGTGAATAATATTGCAGTCAGTCAGTTTTATTGATTTTCAATGGTTGTAATATACTTAAATTATATTAAAAAATATATACATAGACATACTTATAGTGTTTTTTTTTTAATTATTAAAAATTACATGGTTTACACGACTGGTGTATTGTAATGAATTTATAAAATATTTTACATTTTCCATTGTACAAATAATAATTTAATCTGATTTTACATGCATATGTGATTGGAATTTGTTTAATACAAGTACTGCAATGACTATACATACTATTATACATATTATGCATCATGTGTATATGGGGATGTACATGACATTCGCTGGAAACGCATTATTTTATGTATTTTTTTAGTGATCCTTTCCAAACTGGCAAAATTTAAACAAGTTGTACGGTAGATAATAGTATCGAAACACGCATTGTAAATTATAATTAGTTTTCTGATAGTAAATTCATGGCACACTTTGAATTCTGTATAGTTGCGAGACGACTATGTATACTTTTACTACAACGCTCAACTACTATAATAATATAATTATGTTGAACTATATTAATTATTACGATCTTAGTATACCCGTAACATAGATAAACTTTAAGACAGAACTCTGCAAGCGAAATATTTTAAATTATTATAAAGTTGAATATTATTTGATTGGATTAATATATTATATTGTTTATTAGTTTATTACACACGTTTATTTTCCTAAATTGCCATAATTATCTATAATGAGTAAATTTTATTTTTCTAGATAACGTTTGGTAAATTTTAATCGCCGTCAATCGAGTCACAAAATATTTAAATTAATTAAGATTAAATTTTTTGATTTCAGATTCCGAGTTGAGCGATGAATGTATTGGTTTTAAAATCATGTGCGTGTATTTGGAAGAAGTTAAAATGCTTCATCAACGTTTTCAAAAACTGACAAGTATTTTATAAATAATTCATTTTTTCGTATTTTTTTTTTTTTGTTTTTGTTTTCCTGATTTTAAACATTCTGAGAATTTTTTACTCAGTCGATAACTAAGAAGACTATAATATTATTGGACCCTTTAAGTCCAATTTTCTACCAGAAAATATTCCATAAATATGAAAATAGAAGTATTTTCTCTTCCAAACATAATAGTTAACAAAAACAAAATATCAGTCATACTTCATTGTAGAACAAATACATTCATGATTTCTTTTAGAGTCTAAAAACTAATAAAAGTACTTTTATTTTTTAGAACAGACAAATTATTTCTTATTTGTCATGAAAAATAAATAGGAAATACGTTAAATTTTATTTAAAAATAAATTTATGTTTAAAACTCAAAACAATAATTTTAAATGAAAAAAAAAAGTTCGATAATAAGTCATTAATATATATATATAATGTTATATAGGTAGGTTTAAACTCATACACATTTTAAAAAATGTGTGAAAATATTTCAATTTTCATTTACTATTTTGTAGTTGAACGAGGGAGCCCGTCATTTATCATAATAACGTTTTCGTTTCTTGCACGTGTCGTGACCATATATGACTTAACTAACCTAAAACTGAAATCCTTATATAAACAACCACAAATCATACACCGTGGATATTATTAGTAATACAAAATCAATGGAAAATAATTAAAGTTTTATTAAAAATATAATAAAATGCCATAAAGCAATTTATTAATTTTCCATACTATATTTTAAATTACCAGCTTTATCTAACATATTATATAATACATAATATATTGATACATTTAAGTCGTTTTTATTGTCAGCATTATTATTGTTAAATCAAGTTTGCTCTGAATATTTTAGTCTCTAGGCAAGTATATTTTTCACGTATACTAAAATCAAAAATTTAAACACACATTTCAAAAGAACAAAGTATTAGTCATCAAATATTATCTAATAAGAAATAGGTAATTGGTATGTTTAAAATGTTCTAAAGGTTCGATAAGTTGTACTTTTCATTGGTCTCATCATTACAATATTGTAGAATTTAATTTACTAAATTATGATAATCATGCGTGGAACTGAAATATTTTAAACTTTTTTTTTTCGAAACAATTTATCCATGTTCGTGAAATTTGAAAAGTGTTTAATAATATACGTAATTGGATCACTTATGGTAGGTATCAAGTAGTTAATGAATATGTGAGTAATGGCGCAACTAATTTGTGTGTACGCATTCAGCTCCCTTGAAAAAGGATTGCTTCCGACCCTATTAACTATATCAGATCGCGTCAGTAACCCAACTGATGGACTGCACGGTGTACTTCTATATCCCTTTGACCCGTGAGAATAATGAGTATAACCTTCGTTTTTGAGCTTTAATCGTACCTAAACAATAAAACTTCAGCGCTCCAAAAAAAAAATATATATATATATATCCAGCGAATATAGTTATTATTTAGTTATTGCGCACTTAATAAGTGTTTTCATTGGCATTCTGTTGGAAAACAGTGAATTATCGATCGAGTACGCTCTGATGCGTACCTATACCAACGAAAATTGATAAAGACATTAACAATTTGGACATCGAAGCAAACTAACTATAGCTAGATTAGATCCATAAACTCCCAAGTAACCGTCATTGTCCCACTTTAAGACGCGCATACTAATAGCATAGCTACTACACTGTGATAATTAACATAACCTAATGTATATATAAGAGAAAGAAAGAGAGAGAGGTGGGGTTTCAAAGGGCCTAAAAACAATTAAATTTTGCCACTGAAAGAGTAGATTTGTGCTAGAATTGAATATTATGTCGTAATTTGAAATTAAACAGAATAATTAATAATAATTATCTATATAATATTGTGAAACATACTACAAAAAAAAATTATCGATCGCACTGATAATTAACTACATAATAGATAGTATTCAAGTGGCTTCACTCTGGTTAGAATACAAAAAATATTGCAGAGCTATTTAGAGAACACTGAAAAAATTTAAATAAACGACATCTCTTGATATAAAGAGCTATTGATTATAGATAAAGTTAGTCTCAAAAAATCACATATACTGTTGTAAGTACCAATTTCAACTATTGATATAAGCAACTTAGAATACTGAACAATAAAAAACAGTCACGGAAAACAATGTTTTTATTTTATTTGTATTATGTACACAACGTATTACATACTACTAAACAAGTAAAACTATTATGCTATTAAGTATTTTAATGACGCTAAGAGCTGTAAGATAAAAAAAAAGTAAAACATTACCAGGAAATTGATCGTTAAAAAGTTTATTTAATTACCTGCAATGTAATATTCGTCATGTCATTTATCCAAATTACAAGCGAGAAAAACAGAAATTTGTCACCTAGCATGGAATTCGAAAACTATAGTAATTAACACAGAGCCTGAACTTACTTCATTTGCGAGTTATTCTTTCTTTTTGAAATACCTTTATTTGGAAGAAGCTAAATATATGTTGCATACTTATGTCAAGTCAAATCACAAACTTATTTATAACTTTAATACTAATTTGTTAATATTTATTCTAATTATTTTTAGCTAGTTTTAAGGTTAATTTATACGTTATTTTCTTATTTGAACAGGGACAAACAAATATTTTAATAGTAATGAAATGATTATATTTCAGGTTTATGAAAAATGAATATATTTCGGAGTTCAAGTATATCATATAAATGCATTTTAATTTTGAACTTTGATGGAATACAAACAAAAAAGTTGGTTAGTCACTGTGTGGTTGATAGTATATGTATAAAAGGTTTCGAGTGTGTTTACTTCGTCATTGAGACTGGTCACTGACCACCATAATGGATATTGTGTTAAATTTGAAAATAATGATAAACCATTCCATACGAAATACGGTTCTAAGCGGAAGTGGTGTGTCATCGTTCAGCCTCATTTTTTATTTTTTAAGTATATTATATATATGCTATATGAATAAATTATAATACCATAGATATATAGATATATCTGTTAGTAATTTATTTTCCTAATAGTAGTACATTATGACATTATGTTAAAATAGTTTTTACATAATCGTCTTAACCTAACTAATGTTTTAACAACAAACAAATTTGATAAATTGTAAAAAGATTTTACATTCTCTTAAGACCAATTTTTGAGAAGTATCTTCCCCCTGAGTATAATTTGTATCATTTTTTCAAGATCTTCGACTAAAAAAATCATAAACATCACAAAGTCCTAAAACAAAGCTATTAATACCTTTTCAAATTCCATAAATAGCTCAAAAAGAGATAAAAAAATCTGCTCGCTCAGAATATAAAATCCGTTGAACACGTCGAATCGTTTAACCCGTTACCTGCAGTGGGATGTGCCCTAATTCTAGATCAATCGATATGAAGGGGGCCCATAGGAAAATTCTCAAGTAGGAGGACAAAATATTAATTTATCAATCCATTTATAAATAGGAATGGCTATATATATATGTATATGTATTTGTGCCAATAAACATAAACGGTTTTCCAAGATTTTCAACATTTTCCAAGGGGGGGAGGGAGCATGTCTCTCCCTTGCCCACCACACACGAGCGCCCTCGGTCAATACAATATATTTTCGACAAGCCCGGTCGATGCGACTCGTCGGATGACAACGATAGCACAGGTCAGGCGTAGTAGCCGATGCCGTGGAAGGTGAAACGAAAACCGATGACCGAACGCAATCGTACGGGCAGCAGTGTCCCCGTACGACCTCCCACAGTAAAGCGTGTAAACGATTTCGCCGGATTTTCATGGTGTCAATGCGTGTGATTTCACAACGACGACGGGCGAAAAACGCGTCGTGTTTCCGACAGGACGTGTGTAGCGGAAAACGTATATAATTAACAAGGTGCATAATCGTAAACAATAATATTGTCGGCGGTGGCTGCGCACCGGACTCGCGCGCACCACGCCGCCGCCGCGGAGATCGTCGCCCCTAGAGTGTCGTCGAGGACGGCGCGGCCGCCCAGAAAATGTCGCAACGGCCGTGTTCAATCGAGCGGCGCGGCATCCGTTAGCGCACCGCAGCCGCCGTCGACGGCCACTGGACCGCGTAAACACGAGAGGCGCCGCCACCTGTAGCCTCCGAGTTGCACACACCAAAAAAAAAAAACGGTGTAAAAATTAAACGGCCCGTTTGCGACACACTCTCCGACCTTGCGCGAAGACGTCCGTCGCGGTCCGCCACCGGTCGGGGCGGTGGGGGGGGCGACCGCCGTTTACCGCGCGTTATTTAACCGGCCCGCCAACCGTCAACCGGCTCATATCGTACCGTACCGCAGCGCCGCAATCATGACGACGAACAACTCACGACTACCGCGAAATCGCTTTTGGACGGTGGCCGCGGCGCTGGTCGCGGTGACCGCCGCGCTGCTGACCGGTCGCGCGGCCGAGGCGGCGTCCACCGGGCTGGACATGGCGGCCGTCGGCGGTTCGAACGTAGCGGTGGTGGACGCGGTGCCGGCCGAGTCGAAGAAGGTGGCCGGCAAGTCGGCGCTGATGGACGGTTACGTGCGGACCGGTTCGACCAAGGGCGACAAGGGCTACAACGAGGACGACGTGTACGGCGACAAGGACTCGGACAGCTTCGGGTTCGGCACGCAGGTGTCGTACGGCAGCAAGGCGGGCGACGGCGGCAACGGCGCTTACCACGAGTCGTCGGCGTACGACGACAACGGCCGGTCGAACCCCAAGTATTCGGCCTGGCACTTTGAGGAGAAGGACGGCAAGCCGACCAAACGGTACGTGTACGACTCGCTGAACGACGGCGCCGGCAAGAAGAAGAAGTACGACCCGCTGGCCGTCGAGGCCGAGGCGTCCGAGTACGACAGCGTCGAGGCGTACGACGACGGCGACGACGGCGGCACTCACGCCGGTTACGAGGTGGACGACGCGGAACCCGAATACGGTAACCTGTACGACTCGGCCGACGTCTACAACGACGCCGACACTTACTACTGATCCGCTCCGTCCCTCGCGCGCGCGCACCACCCCGTTCGTACGATCCGTCCCTATGCACGTCCCGGTGCGAAACTTCTTCGGCAATGGCACTCTAACTTCTAACGATCTTCGACCTAACCGGAAGTCGTAATAAACCATATTGTCGTACTTAACACACATACACACACAACCAACCGTCACCGCAGTGGCGATGTCATATATCATTATATTAATCGGTAAAAAACTCGTGACGACAAAGCCGTTATATAAAAGTAAAAAAAAAAAAAAAAATACGAAAAGTACGTTTTTCTCCCGAATTTTCCTATTTGCCTTTTCTCTCTCTCACACGTCTCTCAGATTCACTCTCTCGTCGTCCGTGTCCGCGCACAGTATAACTGCTGGTATAATATATAATGCAAAATAATAATAATTATCGTTGCTGGTCATAAAACGCCTATAATAATAATAATATATTATAGCTTATCCGGTCAAGTAGTATTGTTTTAGTTTTGTATTGTTATATCGTTGTTATTTTTGTTATTATTATGGTTATAATAATTGTTGTTATTGTTGTTATTGTTATTTTTCAACCATATTTACTTCGCTGTTTTTCTGTTGTTTTTTTTTTTTTTTTTACTTAGGATTATAGCTACTATCAGTTGTTTTATTTTTTACTGCTGAATTGTTTATTGTTTTTTTTTATTATTATACTGTTGTTTAAATAAATATTTGTAAAGAGTATAAGTAGTATGTGTCTGCGTAAGAGCCAACAAGAAGTATTCCTACCCAAAACCTAATATTAATACTATTAAATTACCCGACTTATTCGTATGTTTTATAATAATATTATGATTGACTTAGTTGTAGAATTGCGAAAACTTGAAAATTATTTCAAACACGATAATAATTGCAATTCTTATCAAAAACTTTCGACGACTCAAGTTTGCAAGAGTAAAATAATTTTATTATAATAATAATTTATTCATTTTACAGACAGAAGAATATTTAATTACATATTTATAAATATTGTGTACAAAATCCAAGTCTAATAATTTTACGTGTTAATTAATAACTCGCTATATATTATGTTATATACTATAGTCTAAGACTTAAGTCTAAGTGTTATCAGTGTAATAAAGTGCCAAAAGAGTACTAGAATAAATTCATACACAGGGTTAAGTGTGTAGCCCAATTTAAAATTACTAGTCATTATGACGCATTATTAATTACGTTTTTTATTTTTGTTCAGATCTTATTATTTTAACAGATATTTCCTTTGTTACTAACTTAATAATATCTTCAATTGTAATCGCTTTTCTCGTTTGACATAGATATAACGAAGGTAATAATATGATTGACGAATGATTTTTCAGATTAATATAATAATAATAAAAAAATTACCTTTCAATATTTTGTCATTGCGCAGTGTTGCTGGGTGATTATTATTTTTTTTTTTATCTAATTTCTATTATTCGCATGATCGATTCATGTCTATTATTTACGTTGTGTCGTTTTTCAACTGTTTGTCAATCCATAAAATATATATTCATCAAGCTTGAAAAACTACCATCTCTGTCATTGACTATATTATTATTATTAACGACGACCGTGCAATAATAATTTGATTAATAAACCATAAGCTCATATCGCTTTATCGCTTTGAACAATAACACAGCCATAATGAATGAAATGATATATAAATACATTAGGATCGTTTTTCTTTGAATATATATATAAATTGTTTTATATAAACTTTTACTGATTATTGTAAAAGTCTTGTATAACTGAATTATAAAATATTAAATTAAGTCGATTGACGTAATATTATTAAAATTTTTAAATAATTACTTTTATAATAACAATACATCAAATCACGGAATAATAAAGTAGTTTTTAAATTTAAATTTTAAAATTTAATCATAGTTATTCTACATTTCCCCCCAATACACAGTTTATACGTATCATTACGGCCTATTAAATGCATATGTGTAATAGTCATTCCACTGTATATTAAGAGTGGGTATACTTGTAACCCCTAAAAGGATGTTATCTTTATGGAAACTCAATAACAAAACTTAAACACACATGATATTATTATCTACGGTAGGTACAAATGAGTATGTTATTTCGGACGGCGTGTACATTGCACAAACAAACATAATATTGTTCGCTATTATAATAGACCCTCTTGGGGATCTTACATATTATTATTATGGAACGCGAGCTTGACCCAATAGTGAAAGTTGAGTTCAAAGGAAAATACAAAACAATAGGTAACAATTTATAACATTATTAGAATTAAAATTAATGTAAAACGTCGTTTTTTTAATATATTTTTTTTTGTATTTAATAGGATTACAACTTACAAACGACTGTTATATGTAAAATACCATACACGTGGCAAAACTGTAATAATACGTAAGCGTGCTGTTTGAGTAGGAAAAAAAATCAAATAATATAATAATAATAATATGCAGCAATCCTCCGTATCACTGTACCAGTTGATGCGAAAACAATACACCAAATCAATCGTTATTAGAATCGTTTGATATATAGCTATACTATATTTACGTGACCGCACCGACGACTCGACTCATCCTCGATATAGTCATCTAATATAGATTTGTCGGATCAAACAGACACCCTTTAGACATACCAATAACATTATATTTTATAAACAAATGACATTTACTAGTAGTTATAGTGATCACGTGAATCTATCGGAGTGATTTATTAATCATACTCTAATACTAATTAAATTAACTAATCAATGTCCATTACACGCGCCCCTATTATTCAAACTATGTACAGATACCTTATTATATTATGGTATATTAATCGTATGTTTGTAGGTGTATAATATGTTTAAATTTTATATTTTTTACAACTTTTTTTTTTTTTAATTTTTCCTCTTTTGGATTCGCCTCAAATGATTGAAACTCGCGTAGCATATTATCGATAAATAATTATTTATAATGTACGATTGCGATATTATAATCATAAAGCAAGTAATTATTACTAGAATTGCACCGAAGTACTTCCAACCACAACGCTATTATATTATTTCGATAAATAATAATATATTGGTCATATATATTTAATTAATTGGCATGACTGCAACAACAATATTGATAGTTATATTTTGATAAAAGATAAGTTACTAAAAACATTCATATTGTAATAATATTGAAGTATATAGTGCCTACAATATTACTGTACTTTTTACTATAGAAAAAAACTATAAAAGTGTAGGTAATTTTATCGTTCATAATATCATTAAATAAATTATGATAAAATATTTATTTTTATTTTTTAATTTGGTTTAAATAAGGAGTATCATAGTTAAATAAAAATCAAGTATATATTATTGAATTGTAGGTAGACAAAATGAAAATATAGTTTATTTGTTGCTCGATAACGCTACACGATACATTAATTAAATGTACGCTAAGGAGTGTGATAAATATATTTTACAGTTTTTCTAAAATCGTATACAATTTATTTGGTATGAGTATCTTCTTTACTATATTTCATACATATAATTTATATATATATAATAAACGTAACATTAAAATATAATTAATGCATTTTTACTATTTTTATTTTCGTGTTTTTGCACGCATTTCGTTGTTTTTATATCGTTAGATGACCACTAACTGAATACTTTACTTGTCATCGCAAATAATTGTAATAAATATAAAAATGTGTTATTACTTTATTTTACTTATACGATTCTTAATACAATTTAACTATCTTTAATTAAAATGGCGAACAATAGATTTTATTTTTTTCTGTGTAAATATTATTTTATTGATAATAATATATAACTATGTTCATGTTTTATAGACATAGAATGTGTATTTTTTTTTTATTTTTTTTTTGTTCCAAATGAAAAAATATGTAATTTTAACAACCTTTGTCATTTTAAAAACCAAAAGTACAACAGATGGTTTGACTTTGACAAGAAAATATTTCTCTCGGTGGACACGGAAATTTTGACAGTTGTTGAATCTGGTAAAACTTAATAATAAATAATAACACGTTATACGTTCACGAACGCTGTTGAATAATTATGGTTTAATAATAATTTTCACTGCACACTTAACGAAATCAACGAAATATATTAATTTTAACGACACAAATTTGTAGAAAGTCGCAGCAACAATATAACAACTCACACAATATATTGGTTTTAGTTCAGATATATATTATATAATAAAATAAATATGATATATATTTTTCGTAATAAATTTTGTTCGAATAAAACGTACCTACATTGCATTAAAGTAAATTGAATTCTCGGGGGAAAAAACTATATTAAAAAACATATATTTTCCTCCCTCGGAGAATGCGTTGATTAAGCAGAATTTCTGGGAAACAAAGTTATTTGAAAAATTCAATGATAATGAGATGCAATAAACGTGGGTATATTCTGATGAGTAGGTAGATACGTATATTATATACCTACCTGCTATATATTCGCCTCGATTAATTAATAATTTATTACGATGAGTGTACAGGAAAAAGAGGAATTATTGTCCTTAAAGCCATATTATGGATCATCTACGAAATAATAATAATTTTTTTTATTGTAAACTACTTTAAAAATAATTGTTATTTTGAACGTATCTATCAAATAAAGTATATCGAATTATACATACCTACCAGAAAATACCCGGTGGACAATAAACGGATTACGTCTTATAATACTACATTACTATCTTAGTTGCAAATCGGTATTTATTTTCCACGCCGCGATCGATTACAATTTTTCTTCATTTTAAAAGTGATCGTGTGCCAGAAGTGAAGAGTAGTAGAGTGGTAGACTGTTCGTATAAGATACAATATATTATATCTTTACTTTTATGCTGGTAAATTAATAATCATGATATTTTTATGAAGGTATATCGTGCCAACAGAACATCGGTACAGTAGGTAATTTGAAATGAGATTGTGTTTTGAGATGATTGAGTTAAAGCATAAAGTAGACAAATCGTCATCGCATTATGCTCATATGATCAAAACGAAAAATATTTTTTCAGACCTATGTTACGATATTTGGATATACCATAATACTGTTTTGTACTAATGTAGAACAATTTCAATGAAAATTGTAATTACTGGACAATAAAAATGATAAAAGTTAAATAATTTTCGGGTTATCATACTGTTACACCAACTAACTTGCCGATGGTTCAACAGACGGTTTAAGTGTGTATGGTTATAATCTACATTATATAATATGTAAATGATAAAATAATATTATGTGTTTAAAATAGTTCAAATCATACTACTTCAGAAACATTATGATTTGTATTGATATACTAAGTGAACTCGTCCGTTTAAGTGCTCCACGCACATCTAAGATTCTGATACATACATTTAATATACAATAGTCAATCAATATATTTGTAGTCTACGCTATTTAAAATCAACCGAATGGATATCGTCAAGTTTAATATTCCAACACGTATGTGTAGTTGGAGTAGTTGACGTATTTAGTTGTAATAATAATAATGATAGTTTATAATGACCAGAGACTCGAAAATATATTATAAATAGGGCTTAAATGTCATTAAAAATAACAAAAAATGTTTTAAAAAATAACTAAAAATGTCCTAAAAATACATTTTTAACACAATAATTCTTTGAATAAAAATTGCCAACATTTTTTTATAGCCACTCAACTCGACACGAGCGATAAAAAAAGGATGGTTAACGATGAAAACTTTCAGTATTTTTCAGGTCTTAACCAACTAACTACAATACAATAACAATTTAAGTATGTATTGAAAATATATTTTATTTTATTTATTTTATTTTTATTTTATTCTTCAAGAAGATAATGGGCCCCACTGAACATGTTCGTGTTAATAACGTGAAATACGTAAATAACGTAAATAACGTAAATAACGTAATTAACGTGTTCGTTAATATAATAACTATTAAAGCAAAACAATATTTGTTTGATATAATTTCTTAATATTTACATTAAAATCTCGTAAAATGTATCACAATATAGTAATAAAATATGCATTAACAATTAATTAAACGTCTTGAAAACGCTTATAAAAAAAAAAATGGAAATAAAAACATCAACTAATTCAAAATAAAAGTTTTACTTTTAAAGTAAATATTACATAAAACAAATTACGTAATATTACTCTAAATGCTTTGTCCGATAGAGTGATTAAAAAAAAAAAAAAAAATCACTTTGCCTTTAAATCCAGGATCTAACTATAAATTATAGTATACCTTTAACACATTCTGCTCAACGTGATTATTGTTCGATATTATTCTTGTTTGAATGAAAACGCGTACGACGCACGTGCAGTGCAACTACAGCAATAATAATTATTGGTTTTATTGTTAATGGTCATGTCTCCTGCAACGGACGACTGGACGTTAATGAGCGAAACAATAACAGCGTGCGTTTTACATACTGCAATATTAGGTTTGAGTGTTTCTGCTACCCGTACGTGGAATTATATAACAACTACAACGTTATTGTATTATTTTTGATATATTATATAGGTTCTCAATAAAAACGGATTCAGATCGGTTTGACGAGGGTCCAATAATTATATATATATATAATAGGGATATAGGTGGTTATTTTAAAAGTAATAATTTACTTTAAAAAGGTTATTTTAAAAGTTATCATTATACTGGAAAAGTGTTAACGTATTTGAACGTTTTTTTTTTTTTGTTTCATACGATTTGAAGTCATCACGAAATAAGATTTACGAAAAGAAAAACAAATATTGTTTACTATTTATTAAATTTCTCGTTTTTGAATGACTGCATGCATTTTTAATTTCATATTTCGTAGCAGATTATTTTCTGAGAAGTTTGATACACAAAAAATATAAAATTAAACGAGTAGCTATATGGCTATGGTTAAGTATTTAAATATTTAATGAATGAAGCAGAGTGGCACGCTGTACTCCGAAAAATATTGGTCTAATACGTCTTAACTTGTCACAACTTTAAATACTTAATAAGAATCATCAATTCGTTCAAAATTCAATTTATATATTTTTTTTAACCTTTAAACCAATCATCTTGTATCATGATATAATATTATATAAATTTACTAGTCTAACTCCAAGAATCATATTTACTGTAATGCGTGGACTTATAGTCTTTTTAACTTTATTTTTATTTTTCACTTGGAAAGAATTATAGCTGACAATTATTGATAATGGTGTTGACATTGCAAAATAAAAAAACAAAATTTTTTTCAACTTAATTTTATTCGTCATAAGTTTACAATGTATTAAGTGTGGTATTAATAAAAAATATTCCAAACACGCAAAATACATTTTGACAAAACAATCTTCATTATAGGATTTGTTGGTTAATTAGCTACTTTTTAATTAATTACTCAACAAAAATATTCAGATGCATTAAATTACAGTATCTTAATGTTAATGGTTTTTTTAGAGATAAAAAAAATGAATAACCATACACCGACAGTGTCAAATTTTTTGAGGCAGCAACATTTTTATTTTAAGGTAAATGAATTCAACGGTTATAGCGATATTTAAATATTGATTAAACACAAATAAATGATGTTTCTTTTTTTTTTTTTTTTGCGCGTGTGTGAACAGTATTTTAATAATATACATACATTAATAATTAAAGCACTTTATGTGTATAAATATATACAGTAAGACCTTCTCAACTTATGACCTATATCGATGACTTTTTTTCATCGGGAACTCTTATTCCTTTAATATTTTTTTTAATATAACATATATTACATTGTCTTGTTAATACATAAAAAATTTTAGGAATTAAAAAATATTCAATCAGTCGATAGTTAAATTATGTCTGCGTAAATAACTATGAAGAACGTGACGCCCCTAAAATACAAAAGCGATACGATTTTTATGACTTTTATAGTCTTTTGTAATATATATTAAGACAATTCTACGACATCCGGTCGTCAATCAGATGACTAAAAAATACATGCGTATTTGTTTATATGAATTGGAAATTCACATCATAAAAATTGTAATTTATTTCGCGATCAAAATCCACTATCTCATGGACTAATATTTTAATATAACCTTGTATCGCATTGCGCTTTCGTGATATTTGACACGATGCTTGTCAAGCATATACCCTTATTGACAGTATGTACTTACTTCTGACACGAAGACATTTACTTCATATTATGGTGGTTTTTATTTATGTTTTTTTTTTTTTTTTTAAGTAACCACTGGATACTATGTATACTAACCACCCTCTCAACACCTTTCAGCAAATTTACTACTATTTAAATATAGTGTAGTTACTGTCCGACTGCTATCACACTTCCTAATTCATTTTTTCTGACATATAAACCTACGAATTAAAGTGTATTCAAAAACCTCACACGAGGTCATAACTATAATAGTCCAATCAATCACATCCATACTGTCAAAGTGTGCACACGTCTATCATGCAGTTCCGATATTTATTGTAATAAAAAACGCTAAATATTAACTATACCAAATATAATATTATTTTATCGTATTATTTAGGCTTTTTGTTATATTTTATTTTAAGGTTTGGACCGGAGCGACGAATATATTGATCTATAATGGCGTGTTACCTGACATCATTTATATATAGTCATTTTTTTTTTGTGGAACAATACATTGATTTTCAATAATATTTTAAAATAGAAATACGTATTTACGTATTGCTTCTAGATAATCAGAAATAAAATTTAAAATAAATTAGGAAAAACGGTAATATTTTTATAAAAAATATACATTTTATTTTCAACAAAATTGAAAACATATCTAACCATAAATATTTCTAATTTTCACTAAATACTGTTTTTTTTCTAAGGTTGTTAATAAAAACATTTTTTCTTTTTAAAACTCTTAAATATTTAATACAAAGTTTCACATAATATATATATATTATTATACAAGTTTTCAGTATAAAAATTTTAAAATATCAAATTAACAGTACACTTATAAACAATATTTTCAGACATTTAAAGATTACATTTCAACGAAAATAAAAAAATTCATTTGTCTAGTTAAATTATTTTTTTAAGAATTAAAAAAAATATTAAGAAAAACATTTTCTCCATTACGTACTATTATTATTTTTATACGCAGTAAAAAGTTTAAAAGAAGTATTTAAACTTACTTTGAATTAAAATGAGCATTTAAAAATTTAACTGATGTTTTTGGTAGAAAAATGTTTTACCTATTGTCTTACTAAGTGTAGTATAAATAAATTATAAAATATTAATTATTGCACGAAAACACAAAACAACTATTTCGTTTCAAATGGTTTTTTTACGTGGTCGACATTGTATTGGAAGTACCCTTAATGCTACGACACATTTATGCACGTGTGGAATACATAATGTTCCGTGATGCAATTATACGCATTGCAGGACTGTTTAATTACTTCATACGACGTGGTATACGGTTACGAACAATTGACAATATTGTATGTTTACTAACCGAGTTTATCTATACCGCGTCTCCGTCATCCCGTAGTCACCATAAATAATAACGGTGGTGAATAATATAATATTCCGTTATATATTTAAATCTGTAATGCCGAATAATCTTTGCTAATTGAAAAACTTTTTTTTATCACATTATCGGCGTTTTAATATTAATATTAATATTATTATCATGAGTATTTAATTTTATATGTCTGTTTATTGACAGATTTTTATTTGATTCATAAGTATACAAAATGATTAGTAGATTTGTACAGGATGTATACAAAATCGTTTATGGAGTATCTATACTTACGCATAAAAACATACATATTGAGCTATATAAAATTAAATTAACATGTATAATATCGAGTAGTTTCCTTGAGAAAATAATTATTCAAAGAAGTTCATAAAAACATGAGTGTAATACATCTATTGAATAGACCTAAATATTACACAATTGATTTAATCAATACATTTATTCATTATTGTATACTTTAATTGAATTATACTATACGCCGGCCACTGATCATACAGTTATTATATTATATTATATAAAAATAAATAATTAAAACAATTGGTTAGAAATAGTTAAATAATGTGAGTGCTATATTGATTTAGCGTAGGAGCTAGTAATTTAAAAATGATGGCAAAACCATGCGTTGTGTTTGAGCTTAAATAAATAGATTCAGTGGCATCGAGTATAAAATGTATTAGGTACATATCATCTTAACTATTGTTTCTTATAATCAATAAATATAAATATTTCATTACTACAAATTGATAAAAAAAATAACAAAATTTATTAAATAGATAGGTACTAAATAATAACTATCTACAAACACCTACCTACCACTACACTTTTACAAAATATATTTACTTACTTGTATAGTGTATATTTTCAGAAATTGAAATACTACAATATAAAGTGACAAATTGTTTCAAAGAATATTAGTTATAATACATACCTTCGTTAAGTTTTTAAAACAAAATTATACTTGAATGGAGATTTTAAATTTAATTTTTTTTCTACAAAAAAAAAAAATAATAATAAAACTAAATGTTTAAAAATTCAAAACTTAATGTTTTGAACGCAATTTCAACTTAGTTTTGTTTTTCTCAAGAGCATATTTTAAGCACCGAATTAACTCATTCGATAAAAACTTATGAAGATATTATACTAAAATACTAAATAGATTTCATCTCCTTTTAAATTTGTGTGAGAAAGTTTCATAGCATATCAAATAATGTTATAGTTTAGTATCAAAAGGTTGTATTTGTAAAACTTTTAACTTAAAACCAAGTTATTTATATTTAATCGTAAAAGTAATTAGTTTGTTACAACTTATAAGATAGAACATTTTTCAGTATTCATTTTTTTTGGATTCATTATGTATATATTATGCGTTAACTAGCTTTAAACATAATAAACTATATCAATTAAATAATTAATCTTTAAAAAAATTTTAAATACTAGTAAAAGACAGTCAAATTTTCCAAAAAAATATTACAGTTGATAAAATACGCCAATATAAATAAATAAACATTTGTTATTTTTTTGCAATTTTATATAAAAAAATAATATTAAATATTAAAATGCAAAGAAATCAATTATAGATCACATTTCAATAGCCTACTATATAATATATAAATTGTATTTATATTCAATGCCATATTTATTTTTATGATTTATAAATTTAAAATTTCATGTTTTATTATCAGATTAGTTTTACATAATATCATGACTACACGCCAGTATAATTATTTTCTCCGTCTTACACAAGTGTCATTTTTAAAACTTCTCACCGCTTTCATTCGTTGTAATTACATTGTTTAAATTAAGGTATTGTCGTCGCATATTATAATTTATAACAATTTTACGGAATAACTAAAAATTTTAATTGCGAATTATTCTTTCATAAAAATCAAAATATTAATAAAATCTCTTGACAAAGTTTCACAGTTTAAATTATTAAATTATTCTTGTGTATGGAGATATTAAAAATCTCCGTATACAAGAATAAAAAAAAATAGTTTTTTGTTATATTTTATGCATGTAAGGTAAATAAATTGACTTACCTATTTTTCCCTTTTAGTAAAACTATAATATTATTTTCAATTTCATTAGCCATCACTCATTTAGTCAACAAAACCATTATTTTTTATCAATACCAAACGAATTCAATACCTATTGGTCCTATTGTATTTTTCAGTTATCTGTTTTTTTTTTATTTTTCTTAGTTCACAATAAATATATGAATATATCACATGAAGATGTAAAGTAATAGCCAATTGATCAAAATTCAATCGATACTTTACTAAACACTATAGGCGGTGATAATTAATGCACTATCAATGATATATCGACCTTGCAGTGCATTAAGATTTACGATAACAGTTAACAACAATGTTTAAGTTTCGTTATGCCTGATTTTTTTATAAAAAAAATAACGAAATATGGTCAGCGGGGTCCAATTGTTTTATTGAAGAATAAATTTAAAAAAAAAAAAAAAAACCATAAAAATTATCTCGCATAATTTATTTATACACTGCAGCCGTCATAAAACAGAGTGCAATCTGCACAGTGAACACGCTTAAAAATATCAAATAATAATCTTTTAATCTTTTAGATCGACCCATTTTTAGAGGGATTGGTCATTTCTCGATTGTATCAAACAATATAATATATTATTATAAAATATATTGAAAGTGTTTGAGATTTAAATCAGATTGTGTACCACTGAAAATATTAGATACCGAGTTTAGCTATAATCGATAACAATTATAGTCATTATACCTTAAATATGCTGTTTCTTAAGGGGATTGCACACTAGGCGTTTCGAACGCGCGTCTCCACGCGTTTCGAACGTCGTGATTTAAAAACGCGAACGCGCTTTGCTTACACATTAGGCGTTTCCACGCGCGTTTCTCAAAGATAAAAAGTGCGCCAAAACTCGCAAATTAAAAGCGCGCCTATTCTTTGTACTTTGTGATGTACCAGTCTTGTTGTTACTATTCATCGTACATGACCACGCGTACAACACACTTTCCGTTGTAATTTATTTTTCAAGTTTCATTTATTTATTTTTTAAACATGGAAATATTAAATGATATTGAAGCTGCGTGTGTTATTTTCGCACTATACGAGGAACACGAACTTAAAAAAAAGGAAAAAAATAAAGTTAAAAGACGACATTGGGTCCATCCTCTCAATCTAAAAAGGCCAGAAAATGGTCAGTTTCAGGTAACATTTATGACTCTACGCAGTTACCCAGAAGAATTTTTTAAATATTACCGTATGTCGATAACATCGTTTGATGAGTTGGTAAGTAGAAATATATCATTATTCATTATTAAATATAAATATTTTTTTTAAATAAATTAAATATTTTATAATCTTATGTCATTAGTCATTACTCATTGGCCCAGGGCTAGGATTTATATGCAATAAAAAAATATAGTTACAAAAACAATTTGTCTGTCTTAATATAATATAATTGAAAAATAAAATTATATTTTAATCAGCAGGGCTTGAATTAAATACGAAATATTAATATTAAATTATAAATATTAATTACGAAATATACTATAAAACATGCATTTTTCGCATTATTATAATCGAAATATGCAAAAACATGCAAAATAAAAACACCACAATCTATCTCATCATTAGGTGTTCGTGGAGATTACTGACAAAATCAATAACCAGAAGTCGTAATAAAAAACATGCTGTTGCATATTAATCTTAGCCCGGCTCATTATTATTCATTACTTATTATTAATATTACTATTTATTTTACATACCACTTTTGAATACTTCGTGTAATTATAATATTTGTTCAAAATTTATACAGACACACAGTATACTACATATTATCACATATTATGATATATAATATTATATTTAATATTAAATGTGATATAATATGATGGTACAACACTTACTAAAAAACTTAATATTCCTTAATTAATAATTTATTGAAGTTTTTTATAGGTACCAACTTAACAAAATGTAATAACAATTAAATATATTTTTTAAGATATCGCTGATAGGGCCTAAATTATCAAAACAACAGACTGGTTTGCGTGTGCCAATTTCACCGGAAGAACGATTGACCGTAACATTAAGGTAGATAATTTTTAAATAAAAATAAAGAATGTAGACATAAGTATTTTTTAATTTTTTGATTTATCAACTTTAATTTTAAATAGGTAGATACATTTTATTTTCAAGAATTATAATAATTTAGTTTTTGAGCAGAATACATTTCAGAAGGTGATGGTTGTGAAAAATTGCTAGATTCGTCATTTACAATTGGCGGAGAAGTAATAGTAGAGCTTGTTATATTTTTAGGTGAATTTTGGGAAGTATACTGATGAGGAGAAATATTAAATTGTGACATGTGTGAGAGTGGTCTTTGATAAGAAATGGATGAAGATATA